>OX235274.1:102947187-102977664 GCA_944472155.2 Trichobilharzia szidati | reverse complement strand
GTGCCAGAATTAACGAACTGTAGGAGTAAGGGTTGGGTTATACCAGAATGTTTTAATTTCTTGATGTAGAAGGTAACAGGGAATATTTTCTTAGAAATCGCCAAGATATGAGACTACCAGGAAAGAACAGCAGATAGAATGACGCCTAGGTATTTAATTTCCGATTTGGTTTCTATTTCAATGCCATCTATGTTGGATACCTCGTGAGAGCCAACCAGTTTGTTTAGGTCAGATTTATGCCTAAAGGTGAAATTGACTGTTTGGCATTTGGAGGGGTTTAAGGTAAGACCGTTTTCCTTGGGCGGACACTTTCAGATGGCTCTCAAAATCTAATGTTATCCCCTTTGCACATCAACAATTTTACGGGAATCGTGGTGACTGAAACGCACACAGTCGTTGAGCAGTCTCATCTATGAAAGCCCAGTTTACACGGAATACGGTGAAAAACGTATGCATCAGAAAACTAAACTGTATATTTACTACATCCAGCAATACTGGTTATATGTCGTCAAACAGTAAGTAGTGAGTCATTGTAAAGATTAAACTTCATACAAACTGTATGCACTTGAGTTATTAAAAAAAAAGATTACGATTGTGACAGTGCTAAAGATGACAAGGTATTTATGAATATCACTAAGAATACTAATTTTCGATAATATACGATTATAAACCTAGAATATTATTTATGAGAAATGCTTCTAAATGAAAATTTTGTAATTGCACTTCTGTGGTTGAAACGTCTTGCACCTGTTTAAGTCAAAATAAAGCTCTGAAATTACTAGTAAGAATGAACAGCTGTATAGATATATATAGTATGTTTCATTTGTCATATCTTCGCTACTAATCACACAACTATCCGCACATGTGAACTTTTCTAATCACTAATAAGAGTTCAACTCAGAGGGTAGACAGAGATATGGGTTTCTACTGAGTACTGTCTGGTGAAATGGTGCAAAATCAGATTGTATATTTATTGGGATAAATTATCACTTAAGCGAGACTACATGTGTGCTATAATAATTCCCTAGGGTTCCGAGTGAAACGCAACACTTCAGCGGCACATCTCCATTTCACTCTGTTCTCCGAAGTCCGATTTTAGCTGGTTTCATAATTCCCCATAAGCTCTTATCTCTTCGGGGCACAATTTTATCCATGTCACCGTCGGACCCACGCCCAACTCATCGTTTCCCGTTTCGAGAGATGTAACTCAGTAGTCTTCACAATGTGTGTCTGATCCATTCATCTCCATTTTCTCTGAGAATATTTGTTGCGCAATAGGTTCATGGTTGGTTCGTTTCTAAATTTCCCTGTTGTTTATGCCTCTAACGACAGAAGGCAAGACTCAGCCAACAGATTGTTTATTATGGAAATCAACATATATTTATAGATTTTCGTGTACATTATTATAGATTATTGTTAGCTGACAAACACAGTTTTCTGATTGGTTGTTTCTCACTAAACGTTAATCTTTCATCTCTTTGTTGCTGTCTCTTGAGTGTCAGATCATCTATCTGCTAATTGTTTCCGCCTACGCAAAGTCTGCTGTCCATCTTTGATCTTGTTTTCACATGACTAATATTTGAGACATAGACATTGACGTCAATTACTGTCTACCAGTTTGGCTAGCAGCCATCTCTCACCACATGCCTTCTGATCTTTAGTATGGAGCCAGAGAAGGCAGCTATCGATGAAATTCCGCAACAGGCCTATTTGGAAATGCTTTCTGTGACGCACAAAGTCGCTGAAGCATATGACTATATTAGTGTTGAAAATTTGAATCTTGTTCTTTATGCTGACTGCACTTAAATGGGACAGTAAAACGATATTCTCTGCATGCACAGTGTCAAAAGCTTTCTATCTATACTATTTCCAAACACATCTTTCTGGAATGTCATCAATGGGACAGTTATGCATGAATGGCAGGATTCGGTCACCTCGTCACACGGATGGTGAGGTAAGATGGACAGAAACAGTAGTTGTCTTCCCATTCTATCCAAACTGTTTTCGCGTAGTCTAGGGACAACAACAAGTTGCATCAATGAGACAACATGCAGTAAATAGTAATGTCGCTGCATATTTCTTTGTCAAATACACATACTTAATATTGGACCAAAGTGTCCAGTTGCTTCATACCTGCTGAAATTCGCTTTGTTAATGAATTCTGCCCTTTCCTTGTTATTACTTTCGTCACACAGTGTGAAGTTTGTATTTTACTATCTCATCAAAATCAATGACTATTTAAAATTTTACACTACAGATCTACGGTATATGCTAACTGATTAGTGTAACTGAGGCTAATTTTACCGTAACGCAAAACTCGAGAGCATGTCAACTATAAAACACAACAATTAGGGACTAATACAATATTATATATATACGCGTCGGTGGCACAGAGGTAGAATGCTCACCAGCCATGCAGGTGGTCCGGGGTTCGATCCCCGGCCGGCGCACTCCTTTACCTCGCTAAGCCAGTAATAGGACTGGCAAAGAGGGAAGGTTGGGCATGAGGCTAGCAACCCCATCACGTAAAAATAAACACCACTGCTACAGAAACTTCAAAGCTGTAGCTCGAAGCCCTATGTTCCACTGGGAACGTAAAGGAGTTATATGTATATATATATTATACATATATATATGTTATAAAAGATTCATGATTTCAAATCAAGAATAGAACACCGGGAAACTGATAAAGAAGCTAGTATGGTAAGTTATTATATCAACTCAGTATATAACTAGCATTCCCACCACCGAAAGTCTTGATATCATTTTCAGTCTACTAGAATCAGATACAACCCTATCACAAAGAGGTCCATTGGATACCAGTGAAATAATTAACACCTTAAAATTCTGTCTAAAAAGTAATTATTTTACATTTCAAGGGGATTTATATAGACAGACAAATGTGTTCACCAGTTTCCCTAATAGTCGGTGACATTTTCATGAATACATTTGGAAATAACATCTTTTCAAATATATTCACGCCTACAATACGACTGAGATACGTTGATGATACTTTTGTTGTGCTAGAACGAGATATACACAATTCATTCTTTGAGAAACTGAACAATCTATCTCCCAGTATCCAGTTTACTTCGGAAGCAGAATTAGACTTCGGTGAAGTACCATTTCTAGACTGCCTAGTTAAGAGGAAGGAAAACGGACATTTTAGTATATCTGTATTCAGGAAGAAAACCCACTCCAACAAATATTTGGACTTCGGGTCATCACACCCCATTAGCGCAAAGGTATCAGTTGTTTCAAGCCTTCTTAGACGAGCGCACTCTTTGATAGATGATGAGAAGGAAAAAGAAATATCAAACATTACTGAGACTCGCAAGCAAAAGAAGTTCATCAACAAAATAAACATTGACATTAAGTATGGTCCAAAACGTATTCGAAAACATGGGCCTCATCAGTTTTTATTCCATATAGAGCAGAGACGTCAGACGATATCAAAAGAGTACTCAATAAGCACAACATTAGAGTTTTCTTCAAAACATCAGACACACTGCAAAGCAACCTTGTCCATATAAAAGACCAAATCCCTAAAGATTCTCTATCTAATTGTGTCTATAAAATAAAATGCTTGGAATGTGATGCGATATACATCGGACAACCATAGCGAGAAATCAAAATCAGAAGAAATGAACACCGTAGAGCATCTGTTCGACCACTGAGAAATCCAGTTAAACTAGAAAAGCTTGAAAAATCATCAGCCATAAGTCTACACGCCAAGCTATAGATTCAGGCCACAAAATTGATTTTGACAATATTTAAAGTAATCCAGAAAAATTTCAGAAATCACAAAGAAGCACTTCATATCAAATGGAATCTAAATTGTATGAATAGGAATGATGGGCTAAGAAAGGATTTGACGTGGTTCCAACAACCCCCTCCCCCATGAAGTGAGAAAATCAACACGAATGTGATAAGCAATTTCATTATGTAAACACACGCTGCTTTTATAATTTTATACACTTATCAAATCCAACAATATACACTTGGTTTTGTTATCTTTACCAATTGGCCAACTTGACAACGCAAAAAATTACCCCATTTTGATGAACGATGACTAAGTTGTTACATTTAAGCTAAAATTTTGTAAATGCTGGTTTAATATTACTACTTTGATAAAGCTATTAGCAGCATTAAATAGCGGAACATCAGTAAAAAAAACAATATCGTTTTGTTTTTCATTCATTGGGAAATACAAAAACTTTTATTCAATAATGAATAATACAATATTTTTATTTAAAAAGTGTGAAAAATACCATTAAAAGAAAATGGCATTTATTATACTGTACAAAAGTTGACAAAGTTATCACATAAATAATCAATTGAACACATTCAGTTGTAAAGTGCACGTATGTACAGAATGAGTTTTATGCATTACAATTTTTGATCGATAAAACTTGAGATGAAATCAGTATAGGCTTGCTTTGCCTCACCATGAGTAGGAATATAATGCCCACCATCATGCAAAAATACTTGTGGTTTAGACAAGAATATATCCAATATTTCATCAGTCATCTCTACAATTACCAAGGGTAAACGTAAACATATTCGAATTAGATATCCATGAAATATGGTTGTCGAATAAACATTCAAACAAAATGAACTTGAATAGTTGACCTAATTAGACGTAAAGTAGTGTTACACACGTTGAAATGATTACAGAAGACAATGATTGTGCATCAGTTCAACTTACTACACAAATTAAGGGAATAGAAACAGAAATAGACCCATACCATATAACACACAAATAAGAGAGCAATGAAGATCACCTCCTACACTTTACACTCTGTTTTTACTTCAACTAACATTGTTCACAAGCAAGACAGTCCTTTGGAATCCATAGTACATGTCACAGCCACAACAACTGACGGAGCTCCACAAGATCATCAGTAACTTTCCTGCTTTAGAAAATAATCTGTCCCAGACTCTATTATAATTTAGCATACACTGCACAACCTTACCTGAACAACTCAAATGGATACGTTTACGGTCGAAAACGTCTAATTTTACCATATCCTTCACCTTCAGCAACCATTTCTCATGGTCACAAGTTAAGACATCATGAATTTCTGAGTAGTACAGACAACCTTTGATAGGTAGTTGGATATTACTTTGAAACCAGACATTATGGGAGCTGGAATGCACTGAATAAGTCTTTAATATCCATTCTGAAATTTCGTCAGTGACTACTCGATTTGGTCTGATGCAACTTCTCAAATAAATGAAGTGTTGTCAACCCATACTCAACCAATTCACCTCCTACCTGGTTTAAAACCAGGAGTTGGTGCAAATCCTCCAGTAGCATCATCTTACATTTAAAAGTCGTGAACCACGAGTAGATACTTACTCAGATTGTTCAGTCAACACTAAGGACCACTGACTAATCCGTATTTGGTTACAGGATTTCCTCATGAGCTGATATCGGTTAAAGAATGATTGAGTCATTAGATCTGGTCCCAGCGACTCAATGGTCTACGAGCTCGCCTGATAAGGTCCTGGGTTCGAACCCCACTGGGTGTGTACTGTAAAGAGTCGAAAACTAGGACGAAACAACTGTCGCGTACTCCCAGGTTTTCTAATGGCTCTTTAACCGATGTCAGCTCATGATGAAATTCTGTAAACAACCAAATCAAATCGCTGCAAACCAACACATTGAATATCAATCGAGATTTTATGAGTAGTTACTACTGGTTTACCCAACACTATTAGATTGGAATTTCTGATGTCTAATAAAGCCAATAATTTACTCTAGCTTCAAAAATGAGAATCTCATTGAAAAGAAATATTTCTTTAACTAGTCAAACGTTCTTTTTCTCTGGACTCATTATTGCGAATTCTTTTTAATGTAGATTATCAATTGGTATGTACTACCAGTTGCCGACTAAAAGGTTGTTGTAAAAAGGGATTGTGAGGGTCGTGTCTGCAAACTGGCAACAAAATATTATGCAAACTTTTCTCATTCCTTCGCGTTCTGAGGGCTTCAATCTTCAACTCTGAGGATTCAACAGCACTGGTGTTCTTTTACGAGGTGGGGTCGCTAGTCTCATGTCCAACTTTCCCTCTTTGCCGGGCTTACTATCAGCTTAGTGAGGTTTAGAAGTGCCTCAGCCGGTCGAATTGAATCCAGACCACGTCTAGTGTGGTTGGAGGGAATTCTACCACTGAATCACCCACCGATGCTGTGAAAAATTCCGAAATCTGTTTGATTATTATACAATAAGAATGGTAATAATAAAAATAATAATAATAACGATAGTTATAACAATAATTATTATTATTCCCTTCAGTTCCGAGTGTAACATGGGGCTTCACCAATACATCTCCACTTTCTTCTATTTTCTGCCATCCTCTTCAGATGGTTCCACGATTGCCCATAATCTCTCATCTCTTCCACCCCCGCAACACGATTTCCTCCATGTCACACTCCACCAACGACCCACTCGTCGCTTCCCAATGGGATTCCATTCGAGTGATGGCCTGCATTGTGCGTGATGCCGTTCGACGGTCTCCCCAATGTATTCCCGATCCATCTCCATTTTCTCCTACATATGTGTTAAGCGATCGGCTCTTGGTTGGTTTGTTGCCAGGGTTTCCCATTACTTATTCTTTCTGGCCATTTGATCTTCAGTATGGAGCCAGCGAAGGCAGCTGTTGATAAAAGTCTGCAACCTGTTGGAAATCTTTTTCGTGCAAGTTTCTCACCCGTATAGGAGAACTGATTGACTTCACATTTGTGTTGAAACTCCAAACCTTGTTCTGTATGCTGAGGCGGAGTGCAGAAAATTTCAAAAATAGGTTTCAGGTTGATGAAGGTGTATCTTGCCTTTCCGATTCTGACTGGCTGGCTTTGACATCTTCATCCGTTCTGACTGCCTGTAGTTGAAACGATGCTTCCTAGATAAGTGAATGAGGCAACCTTGTAATTCTTGATGGTGATTAGTGCTAGTTGTTGTTGCTATTGGTTAGTTACCTTCATCACCTTCGTCTTCTCTATGTTCATCTGGAGTCCTATCTTTACTGCCAGCTTCTTCAGCCACTTTGTTGGTTTTCGCCTGCCTGCAAGTCTTCGAGTTTGTGTGAAATCAGACATATATCATCTGCGAAATCCAGATCTTCTAGAGTCTTCTTATCGGTGGTCCAGAGTATTTCTGTCTCCTCGCTCCCCACGCACAGTCTGACGCATAATTCAGTCCACCACAACTAAGAATATTATCGGTGATAATAGGCAGCCGTTGTCTACTTGTGTTCACTTCGAACGCCTAGCTGAGTTTCCTGTTGTGGATCACCTGACACATGCCACTGTCATATAACCAGCTGTTGAATGAGGTTGATAAAGACTTGGGCACTGCACTCCGTAGTGTTGAAGTGTAACAACAGAAGACAAGGGTCAGGCAACAGATCGTTTATTAAGGAAAATCAACATATATTTATAGATTTTAATGTACATTATTGCAGATTATTGTTATTAGAAAATACAGTCTTTTGATTAGTTGTTTCTCACAGAAAGTTAACCTCGCATCTCTTTGTGGCTGTGTCAGATCATCCATAAGCTAACTGTATCCGCCTACGCAAAGCCTTTGTTCTCATTTTTTCACCACCAATATTGGGGACATAAACATTGACGTCAATTACTGTCTACCAACTTTGGCTAGCAGCCAGCTCTCACCACAGAAGTAGTTTCCAAATTACTTCTCGGTCAACACTGCCTGTTGAAGGCCTTTTCAAAGTCGATGAAGTTAAGGTAGAGGTTTGACTGCCATTCTATGTTTTGTTCTGTGATGACGATGCGTATAGTTGCAATTTGATCAGCACATGATTTGCCCTTCCTGAATTCAGCTTGTTCCGGTTGGCGGAGCTCTGTATCCAGTGCATCCTTTATTCTCTCCAGGATGATGCGACTTAGTATTTTACTTGGCGTGGACAAGAGCATTATTCGACGCCAGTTCTTGTAGAGTGAGGCGTAGGTCGCCCGGCCAAGTTAAACTTTAGACACCAATAACTACCAATCAGCGAACGACGTCGAATTATCCAATGAGATTCACGAACGTAGTTCAATATTGTATAGCGCTTGATTCATTTCAGTGCGTGCCCTTACAAGGTTGCGTTTGCAATTTCGAGGAGGATAGTGTCTTTCAGTATTGCCTGGACTTAGGCTTGCTTCTAAAGAAGAGTTGTTCGTGTGGTGGTGTAATGACTCTAAAAAGCTATACTAGGTCAACTGATGGTTTTGTACATCGTTGTGGAATATGCTGGAAGCGAGTTAGTATTAGAGGGTAATATTTCGTAGGAACTTTTTTTGCTAGGTCGCATCTCTCCCTAACCCATATTTTGCACATTTGCAGTTACTGAGTACTGAAACAGCCCGTGAGAGCCTCTGCTGCCGAGACGGAGAACAGCCTCGTCTCAACAGTTCAGTGGTACCAGCACTGCAGAGACGACACGTCCCTCCGAAAAGGATTTGTTGAGAGAATAGCAGACAGGAAGGCGACTACTCTGGTACTTATTATAAAGCGACTCGTGAAACCGGGATCAATTGTACATACCGACGAGTGGAAAGGTTATGATTCATTGTCATCCCTGGGATACATTCATCACGGAGTGAACCACTCCAGTGATTTCGTGGACCCTGTTACAGGGACTCATACAAATTCCATTGAAGGATTTTGGGGTCGATTGAAAAATAGAGTAAGGGCTATAAATGGACCTCAAAAGGATATCATTTATAGTTATTTAGATGAACATATGCATAGAATAAGATGTGACTTCTCTATTGACATTGCCATGCTGAATTGTGAAATGTCTCTCTCCCATGTTCGGGAAACATACCCATTGTAACCGTTTTATCATGTTTTTTGTGCATTTTTTATAAATATACGTTTCCGCTTATCATGAACGTCTCTTACATGTGATTGGTCCGTCCAAGGTCGTTTGCTGATTGGTTGTTATTGGTGTCGAAAGTTTAACTTTGCCGGTCGCCCTTCTTTGGCAGCTTGACAAGGTAGCTTTTCTTCCAATTGGTAGGCACCTTCCCTTCCTTCCAAACCTTTTGTAATAATGGCGTGAGAACATCTGCCACAGTCTATGTGTCCGTTTTTAGTGCTTCGGGGGAATTCCGTCTAGTCCTTCTGCCTTCTCGGCTGGACTTGATCGGATTCAAGATTTCTGCCTTTGTTGGAGGCGTCGGTGTCCACTGAGCGGGCTGTTGGTGGTATTTCTGGCCGAGTTGCAGGTGATGGTCGATTCAAGAGTCCTTTAAAGTGATCAGCCCATTGTTTTATTTGTTTCTCCGCCTTGGTAATCAGGTTCCCTTCAGCATCTTTTATTGGTTTCATCATCTGGGTTGATCTGTTCCCGGATAGAGACCTTGTGCCTATCTAATATAATGTCCTGAAGTAACGATAATAATGATAATATAAATTTCACAGCAGTTATAAACTTTCATCAATATTTCAACTAACCTCTAGAAATCACTGAGTCAGTTTTACCGCAAACAATCAGACTTGGTATTGTTGACTTATAAGCATAAATGTTTTTATGAAGTGAACAACGACTAAGGAATGGTGCTACCAATATTGTGAATTTAATCGGTTTCATATTCCAATCTGAAAAATCTTTATAAAAATGATGAAAACAAATGATTTTAAAATGGTAATAATAGTAGATTATGAGGTAAACAACAGTATCGAAGAAAATCAACAACTGTCATTGTTCATGAGCATTAATATAAGCATACTATATCTGAAACACTTATCGAAAAACAAAACGATTGTTTAACCACTACCCAGCATTATTTGTAGACTATCATGACACACGATATTAAAGTATTAATAACTGCCTTAAAAAAAAATCAAAAAAGGAAAAAGAATCGTGAGGATTGAATAGTTCAGACACCTTGTATACAAAAACTAGCCTTAACTCCATTATGGATAAGATTTTATTTTGATAAATCACAAAGTGTTGTACAGTAATATTAACTGATGACGTTTCGAGCACAAACTATTGCTCATAATCATATCAAGTTACTACTCACACAACTCTTTACTTCATTTATTTACATATGTGGAATCGATTAGATACTGGAATATAATTCAATATGAGATAATGTACATTCAGAAATAATAATACGAGTGTTATTGATCAATTACAATTAGATGGGAAATAAGACGAGTGTTTCTATAATCATAATAAGTTACTTGTTAGAATTGTTAGCAATTGTACTTCACGCATTAACAAACAACCACACAAAAGGGGGGATAGGGTTAAAATTCTAAAGAGTAACATAGGTAGGTGGAGAGAGAGGTTGATTACGGAATCCTTGTTCATCGAATCTACATCCAACACAACACATGCAACAGAAACGACTCAATGCAAATACCAGAAATATGTGAGATATTATTACCTCCGGTCAAATCAGAAGAGAATAATAAATAATCTTAATATTCTATTTCAATTCATTCTAACAAGTAACTTATTATGATTATAGAAACACTCGCCGTATTTCCCATCTAATTGTAATGGATTAATAACACTCGTATTATTATTTCTGAATGTACATTATCTCATATTGAATTTTATTCCAATATCTAATCGATTCCACATATAAATTCCACATAAAAATGAAGGAAAAAGTTGTGTGAGTAACTTGATATGATTATGAGCAATAGTTTATGCTCGAAACGTCATCAGTTAATATTACTGTACAACACTGTGTGATTTATCAAAATAAAATCTTATCCATAATGGAGTTATGCTTTACCACAGTGCCCAAGTTTTATACTTATATCAAAAACTAGCCTTCCTTCCTTCCCTCTTTTTGAGGTGTATTTCTCGACGCCTATTCTGTGTCAACTTCGTCTTTAAATACATAAGTAAAATACCCTGTATTTAAAAAAATACAACTAATGATTCTGTACTAGTTGGTAAGACAAACATTTAAGATGCTATTAACAAAGAAAAACCAGTTTGTTTTTATGTGTTTAAAGCCAACGTTGGCATAGACATCAAATTTCAAAAGTTGAATCCTAATAAAATCAAGGTAGAAGCTAGAATTAATATTCTTCGTTCATCACATAGTGAAAAAGCTAGATTTAAATACTTTTTATACGGAATGACAACATTTATATGCACACACGTTAATTTATTGTGAGATATTCAGATTCTGAATTGGTATGAATTTAATGAACTTCAATTCATATTTCATGACGAACCCACATCAGTGTAAGAGGAGAGCACTGGATATATGTTTCAAACACGTTTGGGGCTCTCTCTCTCACTTACGATCCTACGGAGGATCAAATCCAGCATCTATAGGTTATGAGCTGAGCATGTTTACCATTCAGCCACTGGGTTGGAATCCCATGGATACTAGTTTCTGTCCATTCGCGAAATAACGCCACAGCCGACCAGTGTCATCGATGAGGATTCAGATCTTAGTTTTGTAAGAATCTGAAGAGTTCTAAACTAAAGCTCCTTGCTTTTTAATGATCTTCTAACTAACTAACGAGAGAACCAGGCAGGCTTTAGACCAGGAAGAGGGTGTATTGATCATATCTTCACCCTTCGACAGATTCTGGAACATAGGCATACTTAACAGCGGCGTCCAACAATCGTCATATTTCTTGACCTGAAAGCGGCATTCGATTCCGTTGACCGAGAGGTACTATGGCGATGTTTGGCTGTAAAAGGAATGCCGAGAAAATACATTGCACTGATCAAGGCACTCTACTCGAACTCATGCAGTCAGCCAGGTGAGAGCTTACGGCGAGTTGTCATTTGAACTGGTGACAACTAGTGGTGTCCGTCAGGGATGTACTAATGGACTTAACCCTAACTGACTTCAGCGACTCAGGGATTGACTTGTTACCAGGGTATAATCTCGTTGACTTAGAATATGCAGATGATATAATCCTTCTAGGTGAATACGCTGACAAAAGAGAGCAGCGTCTTCTGAACACCTTGAGCTGAAATCTGCGAATTTTTGGCATGCGATTCGCTCCTATCAAATGTAAGATGATGAGGCTACAGGACTAGACTGGACTACATCGACTCCTAGCTTAAGGAAAGGGAGTGAATTGGTAGAGCATGTTGACCACTTCGCTAATCTGGGGAGTTGCATCAGTCCCAACTGGTTGATCGTTGACGAAATCTCAGCACGGAAACGGAATGCTCGTTTCGCATATGCCAGTTTGCGCCGTCTCTGGTGTAGACGTGATATCCGGCTGGCTATCAACCAAAGGGCGTTTGTACTGTTCAGCAGTTCTTTCTGTCCTCCTTTACGACTGTGAGTGAGACATGGCTATTGAAAGTGGCAGATACAAAAGGACTAGCTGTCTTTGATCATAGGTGTCTGCGTTCTATCTACCGTGTTAAGTAGTATAATAAGGTGAGCAATACTGAGATTAGGCATCGGTTGAGCGCTAAGTAAGGAGGAGAAATCAATCGACAAGATTGTGAAGTTACATTGATTGAGATGGTTAGGACATGTGTTACGTATGCAGTCTACCTATAGCCTTCTTCGACGGGCAATGTTAACTGACATAGGATCAGGTTGGAAAAGAGCCAGTGGTGGTCAAACCAAAACATGGCTCATCAGTCAATGAAATCCACAACAGTTAGTTTAAGCCACGTAGGAAGGTGTAGACTTCCTGGTTGGGGTCCTCGGGATGGTAAGAATCAATGAAGGCTGGAAACAATCGGTGATATGGCTCAAAACCGTTCTCAATGGTGCAGATGCATCCACTCCTTGTGATCTATAATATTCAATAAAACCATATTGTTCTTCGATATTACCATTCCTTTTGTCTCATATTTCTGTTTCTTATCTCTCTTTTGGACCACTCTTTACTCTCTTCTCTTGCTTTGTGTACTACAAGGAGTGTGGTAGCTGGAACTGCTGCACATCCGTGCAAAGTTCTATGTTGAAACCAGTCAGTCAGTCAGTCGACTAATGTTCAATCATGACGAAATCTACATTGAGGTATTAGATACCGGTAAGTATGAAAAAGATCATATTAAGATAATACTTATCAACGCAGAATGTACGTTAGATACTTTGAATGACATACAAATCCCAACTATTGGATACATCAAGCTAAATAATAAATATATAAAGTCTTACCATACAGTTTATGTTCCATAATAATCTGCAATATTAGGAGAAATGCTGCACCCTGACTAAAACCAATAATTCCGTCGAAAGGACCCTGAAATTCTTGGACATTCTTATTTTGTATACCTCTTCTTCCATATGTTTTTTAACAATTGCCAATGATTCACGGAGACCAGCATCATAATCGCTGTATTCTTGGGCAGAAAAACCTTGAGGATTGGAAAACCACCAAGCACAATCTTTCATATTTTAGATTAAATCAGATAGAAAATGAACTAACCATTTGCAGTGGAATTCTCTACCATATTTGGTGCACATAAAAAACCTAAATAAAGTTAGACAGAAACAGCACACAACTAACTAAATTCACAAAATTTTTTCAGTGACTTTCGAAATCCACCTGTCTTTTCTCGAAAAATATCAGCATTCTGTCTGTGTCACAAGAGATGTTTTATACATATGTAAGTGATAAACAGTACCTATAACCATGTAAGCATAAAACCTAAAATCTGAGTTGGTTACTAGCACTTAAAACCTACTTTTAAAAGTGTCATAGGTAGGTCAATCACTTTTGCAATTGCTTTCTCTTTAGACGAAACCGTTCTAAAAATATAAAAACAATAAAGGATAAAAGCACACTGTATTTTTACTCAATATTGACAGTAAAAGTTCTAAACGATCGAATACTTCGAATGTGACGTTGACAACAAGTTGTAATGTAACTAGTAAAAAAGATATGCGAAAGATCACTGAACTTGAATAGGTATCCCTCAAGTGGCATATGTGACACGCAGCAACATGAAAGGCAAGTAGTCTATGCAATTAATGTTTCACATTTTCGATATGAATTTCTAAGATAAACAAGACTGGAAATATTTGACTGAGTTCTAAAGAAGAAAACATGAAGTTCAGCAAAGATATCTTTTCAGCGATTTCACTTTCAAAAACTGTACAATGGCATTTAAATACATAAATTTACATAGATACAATTATTATTTAATTCTACATAATTACGAAGTCGGATAAAAGGTGACAATTATTTTCAATTTGATATAGAGCTGGGTACATAGGTCGTTGTCTGAGTGTCCTTTCAAAACGTGTCAGAGAACATTACCCAGCATGGATGCGAAGAGAAGGCGTCGGTTCAATCAGAAGTGCCATAATTGAACATCTGATCAACTCCTTCCACAACATCTTAACTGATTCATTCAAAGTTATTTACAAAGCAAAGGCAGTATGTTTCCAACTTCTGTGTACTGCAGAAGCCCTCGCAATATGCATCGAAAAGCCGGAGCTGTGTATTCAAAAGGAACTAGTCCAACCTTTACAACTACCATGGGCCTAGTTCGGTATGTCCCCTTAGCCTTCGGTTTTTTTTTTGTTTTGTTCGCTGTATGTATTTCTCTCTCTTTGTCTTCATTCAATTCATCCCATTTTTTGCAGTTATAAGAACAGTTATTTTAAGTTTTTTCCATGCTCTTCCTGCCTACACTTGTAATTCGTTTAAAATAACTATTTTGCAATTATACTCTAATCCTGTGTAATTTTTTTTCTAAGCCTCTTGTAATATATATTCATGCCTAACTTTCATTTCAAGCTGAAAATTATTATTATTTCAATTTGTTTCCATGCTCATTTTGTTTACACCTGTAATTCGTTCTAATCCTGTGTAATTTTGTTTCTAAGCCTCTCGTAATCCATATCAAGTTGAAAATAATTGTCACCTTTTATTCGCCTTCGTAATTATATGGAGTTAAATAATAATTGTATCTATGTAAATTTATGTATTTAAATGCGATTGTACAGTTTTTGAAAGTGAAATTGACGAAAAGATATCTTTGCTGAACTTCGTGTTCTCTTCTTTCTAATGTCCTAATGGGTATTTTCCATGCGCTCTAAAGCTTCAATGATGCTCACGTTAAGAAGTTACATCGAGAATATAAGAACAGAAACAGTATGAACTGCTTGCCCGTCAAATATTTTATCTGAATTAGCAATAATATGAGAAGGACACTAAAAGCCGACAGTTGAGAGTGGGTTGTCACTAAACCAACTCGTTAATACTGTTGTAAATAGACACACGGACTCCTACAAGAAATTAGCAAATATTATCTTGACAGACACAGAGCGTCTCCTCTTCTATACACAACTCTCTCCATAGGTAGGACTAGAAGCAACTATAGGAGAATATATGCTCGGATGGCGAAGTACAAAAACTATACAATACCTTATTTAGCACACATTTTAAGTGATGAAGTCAGGATACTACAAACTTACAGTTTTTTATTTTTTCTGATTACAGCTTGATTCCATACCGCATTTTTTGGTACAGGTTTGGAATTTTCAGCATGTGATATCGGTAGCCCAAATTTAGCAGGCCGACCATAGATATCAGGTGTGCGTCGGCAGGGGATCGAACCTCGGACCATGTGCATGGTCGGCGAGAGTCTTAACCACTGTGCCATCGACGCATAGGACTCTGAGTAAACGGCCCTATTATTTTCATTATATTACTAATATCTTCACTTGATTTAATTTTATAATTATATTCGTATTGAACAACATTTATTATCCCTGTAACGAGAAACTTAGGTGCAATATTGTACTATATGCTGAAAATCCCATATTTGTGGTAACAATTATTGTTTGGAATAAAGCTGGGATAATTTTAAATAATTTATAATGATTCAATCTAAGAAATTAGTAACATATACGGTCTGGAAACTTATAATCCTATTACTATTATTATTATTACTTGAAATTTCTGCAGTTTTGTAACTACGTGACCCGTAAAATGAGAGGGGTAGTACAAAAGAATGATAAGAATCACCCACACTTTTTTCCTGTTTGCCTGGATGAATGTGCTACAGATCTTTCTAATATAACATTATCCAATAATCAGAGAGGAGAGTTATTCCTTAGGCTAGAATTTTGTATTCCTCGTAAGCACTTCACGGACTTAGCTATCCATGCTGAGTTTAGAATTTTGTAGGACCATATCAAGCCGCTCGTACCAGTATCAGATGGAGATCGCCGTTGGTTTAAAGCCAGGTTGGTGGTTATAGCTATTCAGTTATTCAACTATCGTCCAAAGTAGAAAAGCAGCTGAACTTCCCCGAATTTCATCGACTTGAAGCAACTGTCAGAATCTCTTAATATAACCATAATGAAAAATGGACAAGGTTCTGGAGTTGTAATCATCATGAAAAAAGTGATTATAAATTTGAACATTTATCTTTTCTTAAACGATAAAAGTAAATTCATGCCATATGACACTTTAGATATTCAATTATTACAGGTGACGGTGACGCATAATTTACTCAAAATCCTCAGTAAAGATAAATAGCATCCATATCTCTCATATAGGGAGGCAAATATTTGATTAGAACTTCTCGTAAGCTCTGAATGTACAACATATGATAAAAACGCTTCAACAGAGTTTCTCTACCAGTTACACTAATCCGACGGACCTCTTATCACTACTCAATAGCAGGAGAAATTCATTCAGTAGGAACAACATGGTTTTGGCCGAACAACTCTCTCCGAAAACTTCTTCCTCATGCTCTACAGTTATAGACTCATGAATATTCTAATACAAATAACCACTAAAGTTACGCGAAAATTATATCAGAAACTGTATTGGGATAC
The DNA here is from genome assembly GCA_944472155.2 of Trichobilharzia szidati. Taxonomy (NCBI): domain Eukaryota; kingdom Metazoa; phylum Platyhelminthes; class Trematoda; order Strigeidida; family Schistosomatidae; genus Trichobilharzia; species Trichobilharzia szidati. The sequence goes on along the minus strand of OX235274.1, from coordinate 102,960,893 downwards.
GTGTATAGAATGGAATGATAGTTCGTTATTCAACATCGTCAAGCGAATGCATATAAAATGTGCAGTCATTCAAAACACAAGACAAAGTGTGAATAGACAAATGGGTGACATACTGGTGTATTTATAGTCAACAGAATATAGGTTTCATTGCTCGGTGGGGTGAAGGAGTGAGTCATATTCATTGGTGTGCGAGGAAAATGATTACCACAAAATACATACAAACAAATACCGAAAAATATGGTAATCATTTTCCTCGCACACCAATGAATATGACTCACTCCTTCACCCCACCGAGCAATGAAACCTATATTCTGTTGACTATAAATACACCAGTATGTCACCCATTTGTCTATTCACACTTTGTCTTGTGTTTTGAATGACTGCACATTTTATATGCATTCGCTTGACGATGTTGAATAACGAACTATCATTCCATTCTATACACGTATCCCAATACAGTTTCTGATATAATTTTCGCGTAACTTTAGTGGTTATTTGTATTAGAATATTCATGAGTCTATAACTGTAGAGCATGAGGAAGAAGTTTTCGGAGAGAGTTGTTCGGCCAAAACCATGTTGTTCCTACTGAATGAATTTCTCCTGCTATTGAGTAGTGATAAGAGGTCCGTCGGATTAGTGTAACTGGTAGAGAAACTCTGTTGAAGCGTTTTTATCATATGTTGTACATTCAGAGCTTACGAGAAGTTCTAATCAAATATTTGCCTCCCTATATGAGAGATATGGGTGCGATTTTGGTCGTTATTGGCAATCCTAGTTATGCCGCTTCAACTTTAAATGGAATGAAGTTAGTGAACATTTGAATGTCACCGGCAGTTTCAGAAGAGAGTGACGCTATTACCGCTATTCACACTAACTTTGTACTAGTCGATGGAAATCCGGAGGAGATGGAAGCTCTGGAGAAGCATCAACAGCATCTTGGCTCTCCTATTGAATGCTAGTCGTGTACTTAACCAAAATAGGATTAGGTCGGAAGAGAGTGAAAGGAACATTTCACTTTACGTAATCACATCAATATTTGACTTCGTTCTATGAAGTAATTAACCCTTTATCTTGATTTTTAAAGTGATTGTAGGCTACTTGTCTGAATCATAGTCAGGCTCACTGACATGAAAGTATACGTCTTTTATCTTTATTTTCATCATATTTCATTTCTGTACTTATTTTATCTCTCTTACCCTTTTTCTTATAACCTTCCAATATCCAATATCCAATATCCTGATTACGAGCTAGTATAAACCAGTGATTTCTTTGAGCTCGCTTCTTGATTTTAAGGTAGAGGTTCCAGATCTTCGGTGAACTTATGCGTAGTAAATCCCGCCACTCGACTGCTTTAGCTCTGGTAGACTCCAGGAGGAGTGATGCGAGGATTGGTCAAGATTGTGGTTTGTAGTGTGCAGTATGTTAGGACTCAGTTGCTGCCGTGAATGGAGTTTGACCTAACACCCGTTGGTCATTCGGTATAGTCATAAAAGTAGAGTAATAATAATAATAATGATAATGATAATAATAGGTTGTAGTGTAGATAATATAGGTTGAGATAAGCGAAATAATAAAGAAAGAAAGAAAAGATAGAGTAGTCGGTACAGTGGGAGAAGACAGGACGGGTCGTGAAGATTTAGCTTGTATGCTTATCCATTGACAATGTGGTTTCAAATTTTAAGAGGGTAAGCCATTGAGACACAAACCATGCATTTCTGCATGATTGTCCAGCTTCCGCTTAAAAATCTCCACAGATGGAGCTGTAGTTACGGCCGCCGGTAAAGCGTTCCAGAGACGGCAAACTCGAAGCGAGAAGAAATGTGAACGCACTCGAGTCCTTGGTCTCTGGTGTGCTATCCTTAGCGGGTTACCTCGTGGAAGCCTATAATCACTTAATGGCAGGATGCTCTTATCAGGATGGGCCTGGTCATTTAGGATCTTATAGACGGTGATGAGGTCTCCCCTGTGACTACGGTAACTAAGTGTGAAAAGACTTAATTTCTTCAGTCTCTCCTCATATGATTTGTAGCGGAGGCCGATCACCCATTTTGTCGCTCGTCTCTGGACACTTTCTAGCATGTTAGCATCCCTTTTGAGTAGCGGAGGAGCAATGATATTATGCACCTCAAGGAGTGGCCTCACGTATGTCGTATACAACGTTAGGAATAGTTCAGGAGTAAGAGCTCCCAGTTGCCTATGCATAAAGTGTAAAGTGCCGTAAGCTTTGGCGACGTCCCTCGTGTAATTTACACTGGTGTCTAGCTTTTCTGTTAAAATAAGGCCTAGATCGCGTTCTGATGGCAAACAACCTTCTGTGAATTTCGACTATATTATTCTTATTTCACTACCTTCCTACAGAAGACCAGGAATCTTTACCTCACAATCAAGGAGCGAGCACAGAGCAATCAAATTTGTACAAAATATTAAATGTACCGAAGTACTACGTATATTCGCCTCTTTTGTTCAATATTCCAATATCCAATATCCTGATTACGAGCTAGTATAAACCAGTGATTTCTTTGAGCTCGCTTCTTGATTTTAAGGTAGAGGTTCCAGATCTTCGGTGAACTTATGCGTAGTAAATCCTGTCACTCGACTGCTTTAGCTCTGGTAGACTCCAAGAGGAGTGGTGCGAGGATTGGTCAAGATTGTGGTTTGTAGTGTGCAGTATGTTAGGACTCAGTTGCTGCCGTGAATGGAGTTTGACCTAACACCCGTTGGTCATTCGGTGTAGTCATAAAAGAAGAACAGTAATAATACTAATAATAATAGGTTGTAGTGTAGATAATATAGGTTGAGATAAGTGAAATAATAAAGCTGACCTAAGGAAAATATAGAGTAGTCGGTACAGTGAGAGAAGACAGAACGGGTCATGGGGATTTAGTTTGTATGCTAATCCATTGACAGTGTGGTCTTAAGTTTTAAGAGGAGAAGCCATTGAGACACAAGCCATGCATTTCTGTATGATTGTCCAGCTTACGCTTAAAAGTCTCCACAGATGGAGCTGTAGTTACGGCCGCCGGTAAAGCGTTCCAGAGACGGCAAACTCGAAGCGAGAAGAAATGTAAACGCACTCGAGTCTTTGGTCTCTGGTGTGCTATCCTTAGCGGGTTACCTCGTGGAAGCCTATAATCACTTAATGGCAGGATGCTCTTATTAGGGTGGGCCTGGTCATTTAAGATCTTATAGACGGTGATGAGGTCTCCCCTGTGACCACGGTAACTAAGTGTGAAAAGTCTTAATTTCTTCAGTCTTTCCTCAAATGATTTGTTGCGGAGGCCGATCACCCATTTTGTCGCTCGTCTCTGGACACTTTCCAGAATATTAGCATCCCTTTTGAGTAGTGGATGAGCAATGATATTATGCACCTCAAGGAGTGGCCTCACGTATGTCGTAAACAACCTTAAGAATAGTTCGGGAGTAAGAGCTCCCAGCTACCTATGCATAAAGTGTAAGGTTGCGTAAGCTTTGGCGACGTCCCTCGTGTAATTTACACTGGTGTCTGTTAAAATAAGACCTAGGTCGCTTTCTGATGGCACACAACTCAAGTTCTGGCCACCAAGGGTATAATTTACACTCTGTGACCTGCTGGAATGAAGTTGCACTACTTTGCACTTCTTTAGGTTGAAAGGCATTCCGTTAGCCAGAGCCCAATCTCCCAGAGTTTGCAGGTGAGCCTGCAATCTGTCAGAGTCTTCCGGTGAGTTTATTGCTCTCCAAATCTTTACGTCGTCAGAGTAAAGAAGCGCAGAGCAGTTCAGTTGACAGGGCAGGTAGTTGATGAAAATCAAAAACATCAACGGCCCTAAGATAGAACCCTGAGGAACCCCTGATGCCGAGGTGTGCCAGGATGATCGGATGCGGTTGACTTTGGTGCAGAATTCTTTCTCGCCTAAGTAATCTTTCAGCCATGTGAGAAGTGCTCCAGAAACACCCGCTTTGCTTATTTTGTGAAGGAGGAGACCATGGTGAACTGTGTTGAATGCTTTCGCAAAGTCGAGAAAGATCACATGGACTGGTACCTCTACGTCCTAGGATAGTGTCCAATCGTTCCAAGCTAGTAGAAGATTCGTCACACAGGATCTTCCCCTCCTGAAACCGTGCTGCGCTTCATGGAGTAGGTTAGTCCTGTCAAAGTATTTTCTCATGTGGTCGTCAATGAGACTTTCCAATATCTTCGATATCACTGGAAGCAGCGCAACTGGTCTGTAACTGGTCTCATTCTGCCGGTCACCACCCTTGAAGATGGGGGACAGGATGGCTCGTTTCCATTCACATGGAAGTTTCCCTACATCAAAGGAGTGTTGAAACAGATCACTTAGGGGTTGGCAGAGACTTTCTGAACACTGCTTCAGGACGGATGGTCTTATGTCATCGCAGCCTGCAGACTTTTCCGAAGCCAACTTTCCCAATTTTACGAGTACCATAGTCGGGGTAATTTGAAATGTACCCAGCAGGTTTCCGCACGTTGGTTTGCATTGTAATCTTGATGTTTTGTGGGGGTAAAATCCTCGTAACTGTTCAGTTGCCTGTGAAAGGCTGGACTGAATGTCTCTGCCATTTCAAGACTAGTAAGAGATTTCCCATCAGAACCCACTAGATTGCAAGCTCCCTGGTTGGTCGGTTTTCTTTCGGACATAAACCTGTATAGGCTTTTGGGGTTCACGGGAAGCTTATTGGCGAGGTTTCTCTGAAATGTCCTTCTATCACTCCGGACTGGTATGTTATATCAATTCCTGGGTTCAAGGTACACTTCATGTTCGGGTTGACTCTTCGATACTCGCCACGCAAGCCAGGCTTTTCGCTTCGCCTGCAGAAGGCGTTGTGTCCCCCTTTTTAGCCATGAACGTTGCTTCCTAGCTTTTGGTGTGACTGAAGGAACAGTGTCTGAGACCGCTTGGTGAATGATCTCCTTTACCACTCCCCAGTGTTCTTCTACTGTAAGCTCTGTCCAATTTTTGGCCAATGTGCTTCAGACAAAAGTCTTCGCATTTCGGTGTAATTGGCTTTGTTATAACACAGATAGGGCTGTGTATTGTCCCACTGTAAACGCTCGTGGAGGACTATATCGAATGCTATGACCGCGTGGTCACTACTACCTATGGGAGTCGTGATCTGAACGTTTTCCACTAGTAGCTGGTCACTAGTGAGCACGTAATCCAGTCTAGAAGACTTCCCATCTGGGCCCCATCTAGTATCCATTCTGACATTTTCAGTGAATCCAGCCTCCCAGATGATATGCAGCAGATTTCGATCAAATCTATCATGGGCATTTCCCGTCATCAAGTTAAGAGATGGGGCATTGAAGTCGCCAGCTATGACAATTCGATCATAACCCATGTCTTGTGTCGCTGAAATTGTATTCAGCAATACCTGGTTGTGGTCTGCTCCACATGAAGGTGATCGATAAATGATGCCCACTAGATATTTGCAGTACCCAACGGTGAAATGGCACCATATGGAGTCAGGGAGCTCAATGAGGGGAGGGTCGATTGCATGGACACATCTGAGCTGTTTGTCGACGTATGTGGTGACTCCACCTCCTCTTTCAGGTCCCTATCTCGCCTGACTAGGACCATATCATTTATACTGACTTTGCTGTCTGCCACCGTAGGGGTTAGCCAGGTTTCCATCAGTATTATGATTTGGAGTTCAGCTGTGATTGTAGGTGCCTAAGTTCAGCTATTTTGCCTCTTAGACCTCTCACATTACTGTACAGGCAACTGATAGTCAGTCTCACCACGTTCCCGTATTGGATGGTGGTTGACGTGATGTGGGCTGTCGGTTGAGGAGTTATCCTACGAACTAGTTGGCCGATTCCCCGGGAACCGGTCTATTGGCGTTTTTTCTTCTAGTTCAATCGGAGCACTTGGATGACACTGGCTATCATCGTCCGTGCTGCACGCTGTATTGTGACTAAGGGTTGAGGATGTTCTTTGACAACACTTTGTTCCCTTCTTTGGATACGAGGCCGGCTCTCGCAGCAGTGAATGTGTCTGCTGACCTTGTCCTTGGTCTCGTACCATCTCTGGAGAGCAGTAGTCAAGTGGTCTCGGGAGCTGAACTTGACAGCTAACAGACGTGGCGTGTTAATTGACATAAGGTGAGTGGGTTTAGACAGTCAATGAATAGAGACAGCCCCTGAACTTCCCAGAGCCATCTGAAATGTCAACCATCTCCATTGCTGTATATCGTGACAGTGCTACTCGCAAGCGTTCCCAGTTACCAGTTCGGGAATGCCGTGAACAACCATGGAGGCAGAAGGAATAGGCTCTGGCGACTCTCTAGCCATCTGTCTTTCCTCCCATGGCCTGTCTTGCCTAACACGTATATTGCAGGTCCTCCCTATAGAAAGGACTTGAGAAGTCAGTAAAACTTTTTCGACATCCTTGGTAGAGCCCAGTGTTACCCTCAGTGGGGATGGTTTGCCTTGAGGAGCAGCAGTGCCCCTATACAATCTGCATAGTTTTACCGGTTGGATGTCCAGACCCAGTGTGCTACATAAGTTGGACCACTGTTCCTGATCAAACAGGGCCCTGTTTTCCAACAGACTACTACTGCAGTCTGGTACATTAAAGAGGATTACGCAGTTTGATCTACTAACCGTGGATTTAGGTTCGGTCCTCGCACATTTTTCATCCCCTTTAAGACCGTTTTGTTTCGTTTGGTGCGACTGGATATTATTGTGTGTCTAAGTGTCGTGGCCACTATTACTGATAGACAATAAGGGTCTTTTCCCAGCGACAGATACCCATGGTGCTTCAGCCTCTGTGTCTGGGGCAGTTATGGCAGGAATTGCAATTTTAACCGGTGTGGATTTTGAGATCCCCGATTTACGTGCAATTGTGCTGTTTTCCGAGTTGGTGGGAGTAAAACGTTTCACGTTTTTTCCTGATACTTCTACGCCATCTTTAGCTTTCAAAGAACTACACGAGGCTGCATTAGGACGGCAACTTGGGCATATGTACCAGAACCATGGGCATGGGTTTTGACGCATAAAATCGTAATATACCTTTGGTACCCCGGTGTAACATCTACAATGTACCCATTGCTTACAAAAGTTGCATTCGAAAGCAGAGTCTACTTGTTCGACAACAGAATTGCAGACCTTGCAATCGTCTGCCTTCTTGGGGAACGTTTTCGTCGTCTTGCGACGTCGTGAACGTTTCTTTTTGGCTTTCTTGTTTGTTTCGAGGCCTACTATGGAGATGGGTGTTATACAATTCTCGCCTAGTGCAGATTTACCACTCGGCTCTATTAACGTAGTCGTGTTAACAGGGATGGAGCCACATCCACTTGGTTGACTTTTCACAGTTTCACTGTACCGATGATTAAATAGTAAGAGACAGTGGAGTTTTGTCCAATAGACTGACAGCAAAAGACAATATAAAGCACAGAACAGAAAGATAAAGTATATAAGTAAAATCCTTTGACTTTACCTGTAACTTTCGGGTTATCCGGCTTCACAACAATCACGTAACAGACCAACAAGTCCTGTATCTTTGAAAGAGTGAGGGGTATGTTGCTACAGAAGTAGCACCTGAAGCTTAGGCAGTAGTTCGAGACAGTGGGAAGTACCACACACAGGCTCGATGAAGAAGAAATGGTTGAATAAAATTCCCCGGATGGGAAGATCAGGCTTCCCAAACGAATTATTCACAAAAGTGGATGTTTCCTGTTAGAGAGGAAAATGCACGTCGTATTCGAAGCGCGCGCGCTGCAAATTCAATGTATTTCGTAACCAATTTTTTGCTAGTTTATACCAAACTGATTTCCATGAAACTTTTTATTGGTTTTCAAAGTAAAGCATCTTATTTTTGAAAAAGTTTCCTTCTGTTTATTCATAATACTTATCTTGCTCGCATTTAGGTTGACCTAAGGGCAGTAGAATTTCATGTGACCTCGAAAGATAATTTTTGATCTGTTCTACTTCTAAGACAATTAAATCTTCGGTCAGATAGTCTTCTGATTGTCATCAGAAAAAGAGATATCATAGTTACGATTAGGGGTATCAAAGGCATTGACAAGTATATTTAACAAAAGAACAAACATATTTTAGAGGCTAACGGTATTGATGTTCGCGAATTGTACGGAGTATACTAATGCACGGTGTTATACCAAAAACTTTTATAGTATTCGTTCCTTGTGTACCAAAGGCAAAGCAAAAGACCAGATTTAATCATCCAAACTACGAGATATATTTCGGGACCAAATTGTAGACCGACTTGAATGCTTAACTGGCTAGTTTTCGTGCACGCACGTGAGGTTGTGAGGACCCTAAGACAGAACCAGCCGGAAGTAAAAAACTCGACTGTTCTCTTCTGGATGAAAAAGACTTCCGAGCGGCTTGTTGGAGTTCCTACTGGTCCGTCTACCTATGCTAATAGGGTGTCTGTACTTCGCTTCGGTTATGTTTTCCGTTGTATCTCGTGCTTCGTTTGCTTTTTGTCCAGTGCCCGTAGCACCTGGAAAAAAAACATGAATGCTGAGGAAAATGTACCGAATCAGCGTTTATAAAAATGATGTGCATCTACCATACACTAAAATAATGTAAATTTAAAATATCGAAGAAAGTATACATCTAATTTTTAGTGAATGTAAACTGCACGGTTAAAGAAAAAATTTTTTTACTTGTGTTTAGTGATGCTCTATAAAAAATTGATGTGTCTGAAAGGAAAAAATAGTTAATACCGCACACGATTTGGTTGGGTAAATCATACCACTTAGCTGTGTGATATAATAATAATAGTATATTCTCATTTTTTTATATGAGGTACGCCAGTTTACAGGCATCATCAATTCGATAAATTACACATACGATTAGTAAGTATAGTTAGTAATGATAACATAATAGGGTACATATTTAGTCCTACAAATGTGGGATACACAGTTGTATAGGCATGGATAAGTATTATTTAAGTGACATATTTAAATTACATGATTTACGGTATGAAGATATTCTGGGAATCTTACGTTACGTCCAGAATGCGTTTTCTTAGAGGGCTCGACAGAAGGTTCGGTGGTTTTCACCGTGCTGGTGAGTTTTTCGAGGACTAAAGGATATTCGATTACTTGTGGATTGTTGGGTACGCTCAGCTCTAGGGTAATAGGATTACCTTCCAAGTAAGCCGGTTTCAGACGGTCGATGCTAGCGGTGTCTTCGAGGCCTTTTTTGTCTAAGACAAAGAATTTACCCATACGTTTAATGACTTTATATGGTCCGTCGTATGGGGGTCTCAGAGGTTGGCGCACAGAGTCAGGACAAACAAATACTTGTGAAGAAGTTTTCAAACACGGGTGAACAAAGACATCAGTGGACTGTGGTCGAAGGGGAGCAGGTTTAACTGAACGCATTGCGTTTGTAAGCCTGCTGACGTATGAGGCGTGATCTACCGCTGGTGGGAATCTCGAGGGAGAAACAATATTCTGGCAAGTGCTGCACTGGCACTTGACTGCAAATTATTTCAGGGAGAAAGGGAAGCTCGAGGAAAACGTAAAGTGAAATAAAAGCAGGTAAGGGTAAAGCATCATTAAATATAAGGAGCTGTGGGGTCCATAGAATGACAATGTACGTTCGCAGTATATAGTGCTAATCATATTTGTCTTACTATCAAAACTATGATAAAAATATATTCTTATATGGGAAAAGCGTTGTTTCTTCTGCACAACAAGATTCGAAGGGATTAGGAAATATGAACTCAGTGCGTGGTAAATTTAAAGGTGTTCGGACATGTGAGACTTGTAGGAATATGTTGGTTCTCAAGTTAAACCTGGTGTGAAATGCATATGATAGTTTTCTCAGAGGCGGGATTAAAATATCAGAATAGTAGAACGTGGTGACTCACAAGACGCTTCATGGATTTGTATAGGACCCACGGGATGTCATTTCGATGGGAAGCTGAGCAGAGTGGTAGATGCTGGAGACAGGAGTGCCATCTGCTATTAGGATCTAGAAAATCACTGTTATTTTTTTAAGATGAGCACCTAAATACATGTTCACATCTCAAGTCGTCAAAAGGCGTATCACTATACACTCTAGAAAATGACCAGGATATTGACTTCCCTCGTAAAACAGAAAAGTGTCTAAACGATGTAGTCTTCAACGCCCAAGAAATCGATAAAGCTATCGCAACTCTTAAGCTTACTAATAACCCCGGCCCAGATGGAATGTCTTCCGTCCTCTTAAAAATGGTGGAAATGATATGAACCTACTTCTCCTCAAGATATTTTCAACTACGCTAAGAGGTGGAACATACCCAATTAGCTGGAAGAAATCTTACGTTGTACCCATTCACAAAACCGGACCTACAGTGGACACAGATAACTACCGCCCCATCAACATCACTTCCGTGGTTTCACGTGTGATGGAAAAGATTGTAAAGAAGCAAATTGTTCAGTATTTGCTTTCGAATGACTTAATATCCCCTTTCCAATACGGTTTCTTAACTAGAAAATCGTGCATCACTTACCAGTTAGATTATTTCGACCACATAACTGAATGTGTAGACAAAGGTCGTTCGGCAGCAACACTATTGAAAACCAGAGAGTACCGGACAGCTGCTGTTTCATCCTAGTTTGGGAATCATTGGCAGTAAGCACCCACTGGGATTCGAACCCAGGACCTTCCGGTGGTGGGACAAAGGTCGTTCGGCAGCAACACTATTTCTAGATGTTAGGAAAGCTTTTGATAAGGTCCTACATAAGAGGCTCATATTGAAACTCCTATCTTATGGAATAAGTGGAAGACTACTCGAGTGGATAACTTCCTTTCTAACAGGAAGAGGACAGCTAGTTAAAATCAACTATCACCTATCTACATCCAAACCAACAACCAGCGGCGTGATACAAGGTAGCGTTCTTGGTCCTACCCTATTCATTGTATTCATAAATGATATTGTCTCTGTGATCAAGTATGGCAAGCCGTACCTCTATGCAGATGACCTCAAAGTTGTATATGATTTCGACTATAATGATTTAAATATTGCTAGTAAAATCCAACAGGACCTAAATAGTCTATGTAACTGGAGTGAAAAGTGGCAGTTAACCTTCAATCCAGCTAAGTCTGGGATAACATACTTCGGACGTTGGAAACCTAGCATATGTTTATACATGTACGGTGACTGTCTCAAACACGAACACCGTCACAGATCTCGGTGTAACATACTCAGATCTTACCTTTACTGAACATGCTAACAAGGTGGCATCTGATTGTAAACGTCTCACCGGCTTTGTGCAACGCAAATTTTACACTCCAGAAGCCAGATTGGCTATATATAAGATATGTATTCACCCCAAACTTGAATACTGTGCCACTTATACAGTGGCTTTAAACCAGCAGACAGAAAAAAAGTTGAAAGTGTCCAAAGATTCCTGACGAAACGCATATTAGCCTATTATCAGCAAATAGAATACCTTGACAGATGTATTCGACTGGACTTAGAACCCTTATGGTTAAGGAGAGTGAAATGCAACTTATTTCTCTTATTCTAAGTTATAAGGAAGCACTGTAACAGTAACTCATCCATAACGTGGGCTAATCTAAAATCGTATCGTCTACGCAACCATGACTACTTTCTCAAGGTTAACACCCATAAACTCACCACTAGAGCTAACTATTTCACCAGGAAATATTCCAAACTTTGGAACCAGCTACCCTCTGAGATTAGACCCTGTGAAAAGCCTGGCAGTTTTAAAAGTAGCCTAGAAAAACATATTAACATGTCCAGCCTAGCCCGTCTAAAGGATCACAACTGCTGGCAGAATGGTGAGAAAATGACATTTCAATATTTAACTACGGAAAGCACAGTAGTCCCAATACTGATATAATAATACTTAGTAATTAAGCATAATCATTTCTTGAAATTTGATTGTCATTAAAATACTTAAAATGATTGAAATATTTATGCAGCAAATGTTCTCTTGCTTTACCACGCTTGTTTCCCTTATAACACCCAATTATTGAGCTTAATGTATTCTTTGATAATACGAATTATAATATTGATTACACTCTTATCACATATAGTTTGATTTACTTTCCTGCTCCCTGTTAGACTAACTACGCTTCTTCAGTATACACACACTGCAGTATTGTTAACCAAATGTTAAAATTTTGTTGGTTCTGTGTTAATATCTTTTTATAATATGTGTAGAGAGGTTACTTTGCAATGTCAACTGTTTACTATATAGAAGACTGTCATGATAATTTAGTACAATAAGTCCTGCCAACCGACCTTACCTTCAGTTCATACTACCTACATTGAACTCTAAATATAGTGTTCTGCTGAATCTTGCTCCACTATTCACAAAACCTTTTCTTTTTACTCTTTAAGGCTTTAACATCTTGTAAACTAATCTGTTCATTAGGACGCATGCACACGTATATATGTTCATAAATCTGTATGTGGAGATCTATTGGAAGCACTCACTAAGAAAGCTAGGTAAATGGAATGCGAGGTACGATGTGTCTGGAACCAAGCAAAATATTTGCTGTAGCCATAACAATCAGAGCCTAACATCATAAAAGGAGGGAGGGTGTCGCATGCTGATCAGCAGATATGGTGGTGGCCACTAAGGTGAATCGCCCCATTCTGTAGGAACAGCAATATGCAATTTGACGGTTTGAGATTTTTATGAGGGCTTGGATCTTTATCTTGAAAAAAATAAGAATGGTCACCTATACAGATCATGCTTCTACCTTTAAACATGTACCATTCTGTCAGCCTATTGTTGAGATGCGACCACGTGGGCTCTGCACAGATTTATGGGGCATCTTGTAAATTAACATGCTTTCCTTTGTCGAATCTTCGAATATCACTTCATAATGTTTCATCCCACTCATTTTCTAATAACGTCTACAGTTGCTCCTAATTATATTCCATTAAACCTAACATTTTATAGCTCTTTATGAATTTGATTCGACTTATTTTATTCCTATTCTCTATGGGGTATTGTTGTGCACCAAATACACGAAATGGTATGAAATAAAAACAACCGGCTTGTGGATAATTGTATTAAAACCAAAAGTGGACACCATGATAGTAAGACCTATATGGGTAGCATGATACATTGCAAATGAACTTTGTCAGCCTAGGGATTATAGTCTCCCATTGTATTTTCTTCATGAATGCATCTGTTAATGATACATTGCACTTACCTATTTCATTACACTTTATTGATTCACCTTAGCACATTTACTTTTCTAAAACAGCTTACTATCCCCTGTAAACGTTTTACTTACCTCAATATTGGTTGTTTATCATATACCTATAACTACGGGTTGAAACGAAACGAAGTCGATTTTCCTGCGCAACCTGGAGGACTGCTGTTTAATTCAATAATGATACGACATAGGTCAGACAAAGAGCGTATTTATATATATATATATCAAATATTTAGCTGTTCAAACATTGTTAACTTGTAGACAATCTACTATTTGACATTATATCATACTTGATGGTGCCTGTAAAAATGGCATGCATTTTCATGTAAATTTATGTTTATATGAAAATATACATTATTATTATTTCAATCCACACCAAACAGTGTCTTAGAATTACGCATTATAAATTTCTCCTTTAATTCAAGAAAACTTGGAGCATAATTGCAATGATGCAGACGTTATACAGGATGAATCCATCGGCCTTCTGCCATGCTTTACTCGAGATAAATCCAATTGACCCTTTTCCCAAACAAAATGTCGATGCAAA
>OX235274.1:102929411-102946687 GCA_944472155.2 Trichobilharzia szidati | reverse complement strand
GTACCTGTCGCTGGGGAAAGACCCTTACCGTCCACCAGTAAAAGTGGCCACAGCACTGCGACACATAATAATACCCAGTTGCACCAGACGAAACAAAACGGTCTTAAGGGGGATGACAAATGTGCGAGGACCGAACCTAAATCCACGGTTAGTAGATCAAACTGCGTTATCCTCTTTAATGTACCAGACTGTAGCAGTAGTCTGCTGGAAAACAGGGCCCTGTTTGATCAGGAACAGTGGTCCAACTTATGTAGCACACTGGGTCTGGACATCCAACCAGTAAAACTGTGCAGATTGTATAGGGGCACTGCTGCTCCTCAAGGCAAACCATCCCCACTTAGGGTAACACTAGGCTCTACCGAAGATGCCGAAAAAGTTTTATTGACTTCCCAAGTCCTTTCTATAGGGAGGACCTGCAATATACGTGTTAGGCCAGATAGGCCATGGAAGGAAAGACAGATGGCGAGGGAGTCGCCAGAGCTTATTCCTTCTGCTTCCATGGTTGTTCACGGCATTCCCGAACTGGGAACTGGGAACGCTTGTGAGAAGCACTGTCACGATGTACAGCAATGGAGATGGTTGGCATCCCAGATGGGTCTGGGAAGTTCAGGGGCTGTCTCTATTTTTAGACTGCCTCGACCCACTCACCTAATGTCAATTAACACTCCACGTCTGTTAGCTGTTAAGTTCAGCTCCCGAGACCACTTGACTACTGCTCTCCAGAGATGGTACGAGACCAAGGATAAGGTCAGCAGACACATTCGCTGCTGCGAGAGCCGGCCTCGTACCCAAAGGAGAGAACAAAACGTTGTCATAGAACATCCCCAGCCCGTAGTCACAATAGAGCGGTGCAGCACGGACGATGATAGCCAGTGTCATCCAAGTGCTCCGACTGAATCAGAAGAAAAAAACGCCAACAGGCCGGTTCCCGGGGAATCGGCCAACTGGTTCGTAGGATAACACCTCAACCGACAGCCCACACCACGTCAACCACCCCCCAATACGGGGACGTGGTGAGACTGACTACCAGTTGCCTGTACAGTAATGTGAAAGGTCTAAGAGGCAAAATAGCTGAACTTAGATACCTACAATCACAGCTGAACTCCAAAATCATAATACTGACGGAAACCTGGCTAACCCCTACGGTGGCAGACAGCGAAGTCAGTATAAATGATATGGTCCTAGTCAGGCGAGATAGGGATCTGAAAGAAGGAGGTGGAGTCGCCATATACGTCGACAAACAGCTCAGATGTGTCCATGCAATCGACCCTCCCCTCACTGAGCTCCCTGACTCCATATGGTGCCATTTCACCGTTGAGTACTGTAATTATCTAGTAGGCAGCATTTACAGATCACCTTCATGTGGAGCAGACCACAACCAGGTACTGCTGAATGCAATTTCAGCGACACAAGACATGGGTTATGGTCAAATTGTCATAGCTGGAGACTTCAATGTCCCATCTCTTAACTTGATGACGGGATGTGCCCAGGACAGATTTGATCGAAATCTGCTGCATACCATCAGGGAGGCCGGATTCACCGAAAATGTCAGAATGGATACTAGATGGGGCCCAGATGGGAAGTCTTCTAGACTGGATTACGTGCTCACTAGTGACCAGCTACTAGTGGAAAACGTTCAGATCACGACTCCCATAGGTAGTAGTGACCACGCGGTCATAACATTCGACATAGTCCTCCGCGAGCGTTTACAGTGGGACAATACACAGCCCTATCTGTGTTATAACAAAGCCAATTACACCGAAATGCGAAGACTTTTGTCTGAAGCAAATTGGCCGAAAAATTGGACAGAGCTTACAGTAGAAGAACACTGGGGAGTGGTAAAGGAGATCATTCACCAGGCGGTCTCAGACACTGTTCCTTTAGCCACACCTAAAGCTAGAAAGCAACGTTCATGGCTAAAAAGGGGGGATACAACGCCTTCTACAGGCGAAGCGAAAAGCCTGGTTTGCGCGGCGAGTATCGAAGAGTCAACCCGAACATGAAGTGTACCTCGAACTCAGGAATCGGTGTAACATACGAGTCCGGAGTGATAGAAGGACATATCAGAGAAACCTTGCCAATAAGCTTCTCGTGAACCCCAAAAGCCTATATAGGTTTATGTCTGAAAGAAAACCGACCAACCAGGGAGCTTGCAATATAGTGGGTTCTGATGAGAAATCTCTTACTAGTCTTGAAATGGCAGAGACATTCAGTCTAGCCTTTCACAGGCAACTGAACAGTAATGAGGATTTTACCCCCACAAAACATCAAGATTACAATGCAAGACCAACGTGCGAAAACCTGCTGGGTACATTTCAAATTACCCCGGCTATGGTACTCGTAAAATTGGGAAAGTAGGCTTCGGAAAAGTCTGCAGGTTGCGATGACATAAGACCATCCGTCCTGAAGCAGTGTTCAGAAAGTCTCTGTCAACTCCTAAGTGATCTGTTTCAACACTCCTTTGATGTAGGGAAACTTCCATGTGAATCGAAACGAGCCATCCTATCCCCTATCTTCAAGGGTGGTGACCGGCAGAATGCGACCAGTTACAGACCAGTTGTGCTACTCCCAGTGATATCGAAGATATTGGAAAGTCTCATTGACGACCACGTGAGAAAATACTTCGACGGGACTAATCTACTCCATGAAGCACAGCACGGTTTCGGGAGGGAAAATCCTGTGTGACGAATCTTCTACTAGCTTGGAACGATTGGACACTATCCTGGGATGTAAAGGTACCAGTCCATGTGATCTTTCTCGACTTTGCGAAAGCATTCGACACAGTTCACCATGGTCTGCTCCTTCACAAAATAAGCAAGGCGGGTGTTTCTGGAACACTTCTCGCATGGCTGGAAGATTATTTAGGCGAGAGAGAATTCTGCACCAAAGTCAACTGCATCCGATCATCCTGGCACACCTCGGCATCAGGGGTTCCCCAGGGTTCTATCTTAGGGCCGTTGATTTCTTTGATTTTTATCAACGACCTGCCCTGTCAACTGAATTGCTCTGCGCTTCTTTACGCTGACGACGTAAAGATTTGGAGAGCAATAAACTCATCGGAAGACTCCGACAGATTGCAGGCTGACCTGCAAACGCTGGGAGACTGGGCTCTGGCTAACGGAATGCCTTTCAACTTAAAGAAGTGCAAAGTAGTGTAACTTCATTCCGGCAGGTCACAGAGTGCAAATTACACCCTTGGGGGCCAGAACTTGAGTTGTGTGCCATCAGAACGCGACCTAGGCCTTATTTTAACAGAAAAGCTAGACACCAGTGTAAATTACACGAGGGACGTCGCCAAAGCTTACGCCACTTTACACTTTATGCATAGGCAGCTGGGAGCTCTTACTCCTGAACTATTCCTAACGTTGTATACGACATACGTGAGGCCACTCCTTGAGGTGCATACTATCATTGCTCCTCCGCTACTCAAAAGGGATGCTAACATGCTAGAAAGTGTCCAGAGACGAGCGACAAAATGGGTGATCGGCCTCAGCAACAAATCATATGAGGAAAGACTGAAGAAATTAAGTCTTTTCACACTTAGTTACCGTAGTCACAGGGGAGACCTCATCACCGTCTATAAGATCTTAAATGACCGGGCCCACCCTAATAAGAGCATCCTGCCATTAAGTGATTATAGGCTTCCACGAGGTAACCCGCTAAGGATAGCACACCAGAGACCAAAGACTCGAGTGCATTCACATTTCTTCTCGCTTCGAGTTTGCCGTCTCTGGAACGCTTTACCGGCGGCCGTAACTACAGCTCCATCTGTGGAGACTTTTAAGCGGAAGCTGGACAATCATGCAGAAATGCATGGTTTGTGTCTCAATGGCTTACCCTCTTAAAATTTGAAACCACATTGTCAACGGATAAGCATACAAGCTAAATCCCCACGACCCGTCCTGTCTTCTTCCACTGTACCGACTACTCTATCTTTTCTTTCTTTCTTTATTATTTCACCTTTATTATTTCACTTATCTCAACCTATATTATCTACACTACAACCTATTATTATTCTACTTTTATCACTATACCGAATGACCAACGGGTGTTAGGTCAAACTCCATTCACGGCAGCAGCTGAGTCCTAACATACTGCACACTACAAACCACAATCTTGACCAATCCTCGCACCACTCCTCTTGGAGTCTACCAGAGCTAAAGCAGTCGAGTGGCGGGATTTACTACGCATAAGTTCACCGAAGATCTGGAGCCTCTACCTTACAATCAAGAAGCGAGCTCAAAGAAATTACTGGTTTATACTAGCTTGTAATCAGGATATTGGATGCTATGACGATGTGTTTTCGCGCATCGTATGGGTTATCGGGTTCACGCCTATAGAGACGTTCCAATCGTTCAGTTTTGTGAAAATAGTTTACATTTTGACTATTTTTAGGCTTTTGTAGCGGAAAAAAGCAATATTTTTCTGTATTGTGTTCGTAGTAATGCGTAGAATCTGCACGATAGCCTAGACGAATTAGTAGTAAAAAAGTCATCCTTTTGAAGAAATTTCGCATAAAAAGACTATTATTTGCGTTTTAGAGCATTGAGGCATTGTTTTTGTGAGTTGTTTTAGATCTTACGGTTTTAAATTGACTGCAGGCAATGGCTGTTGTCATCCCAGTTATTCTATGAGAATCGTGCATTTGAAAGAGAAATAGCCTACAGACATAAGTTAGATGTGTGTTTTGAGGATGTTAGACACTTCTTTTATCATCTGTGATGACTGAAATATTCCATAACACATGGAAGAAACCATGCGATGAATGAGACAAGCTGCTGTATTTCCTGGTGATTATATCTACTTTGATGAAGTTCCCATTTAAAATTGCTTAGGCGAAGATATGATACTAGTGTAATTGACATTTGCACTTGGAATGTCAGAAGGCTTTAATTGTTCATTG
This sequence comes from Trichobilharzia szidati, assembly GCA_944472155.2. Classification (NCBI taxonomy): domain Eukaryota; kingdom Metazoa; phylum Platyhelminthes; class Trematoda; order Strigeidida; family Schistosomatidae; genus Trichobilharzia; species Trichobilharzia szidati. Next base: position 102,941,784 of record OX235274.1, on the reverse strand, counting down.
TCAAAAATGGCATCAGATTATGTTGATATCAGTGTGCATCGGGTCACGAAGAATAGTGTAGATGGTACTCCTGAAATGTCAAACTACTTAAAATTAGTATCAACTTTCTGTCGATTAGTAGCTAGCAGATGTGTCCTACAACTACTGCACCTGTTACATAACAAGTCATAGCGTATATCCTCGCCCTTATAATCGCCGTTCATTTTTCGCTTTAGTTCACCTCCAGTAACCATGTCACACAAACGACAGAAGTTTTGGGAGGGAGTTTTACGTCTAGATGCACCTATTTGGTGGCATCAGCAATGACCATCTCGATGTTATTAGACTCTTGCAAGACTTCTGTTGTCATGTCCTAGATTTCTCACTCCCCTTTGAGGAGATTCGACAACTGATTTTATATATGAGCACACCGTGTGACAAAACTGTGGCAGTAATCCTCTAAATCTAGAAGTATGCCCAAAGATTTGAGAAGACTTGGTGCCGGAAATTCTTGAATCGCCTGCAAGTTTTCAGTTACATGATAAATTCCCTGTTCACTGACTGCATGTATCAGGATAATCAGTAAGTGGGTGCCAACCTGTCACTTGGTTAAACTGAGTATTATCATATGGGTGAAACCAAACTATAGCAACCCAAAACGAAACTACCTAGAACAGATTGATGACGGATGTTGTGGTGAGAGCTGTCTACTAGCCAAATTGGTAGACAGTAATTTACGTCAATATTTACGTTCCCAAGATTTGTCGTGAGAAAATGTGAACAAAGATTGATTCAAAACCGACCACAGCAGACTTTGCGTAGGCGGATACAGTTAACATATTGAGGATTTGACATTCAAGAAACAGTCACAAATAGATGAAAGATTAACTTTACGTGAGAAACAACCAATCGGAAGACTGTGTTTGTTTGCTTAAATATCCATAGTAATGTACATGCAAATATATAAATATGCGTTGATTTCCTTAATAAATGATCTGTTGCCTGACTCTTACCTTCTGTCGTTACATTGTGATGGCCTAGTGAAAATTCATTATGGGTAAATACTGTCAGTGTCTTCATCCTGACTGGCTATCAGATGTCGTCCAGATATGAATAGGTGAAGTCTAGTCCACAGAATTTGTTATGGATGTGAAACTGTGGATTCTGAGTGGGACTGCGCAGACTAAAATGCATGGAAAGAAACTGAAAGAGGCCGAGAGCTGTGGTCATTGCAATCTTTGGGACAGCATCAGGATGAGATGGAATCTAATTGGGGGGCGGGGGGTGTGCTAGCCTGGGTAATCATCATAAGCTCTTCAGTACGCATCTTTATTTTTAGTCACCACATTCAGGAGTAAAGACTGTGAATTGTTAGGTGGTCTCAAATTCTCCGTCTCCAGCATTTGTTCAAGCTCGAACTTAAATGCCAAAGGTTCTCCTGAGAGTAAACGCTATGGTTTGGCAAACGCAGGCTAGTCAATCGTCATAACATGATGCGAGGCATTGAAGGTCACATAAGGTGCACCCCGTTTTCCTTCGACAATCTTCGAAAAAGGTTGAATAGTGAGTGAGCACGACCCAAAAGTGTCCGACAGAAAGTACATCAGGGTTATAGATAGTTTCTGTTCGACAATACTGGAGGCAGAAAACTGTGCGTTAAAATCGATTGATTTATGCTTATAAGCATCTATCAGCAACCACATCTCTGTGTGAAATACATACCAACAATACTAGTGACCAAAGGAAGTTCCGATGAAAATTCAACGGGAAGAACTACACTGTTGATGTCAGGGAGTTTTCCAGGTTTACTGGTAATAAATGGGCTATTAGCGGCACTCAGTGGTAGAAATGTTGGCTCTGGACACTCATCTGTTGTCAGAAGGGTTGCATTAGCTTCTGTCCTAGCACCAAACACGGTGTTGTATCAGTAAATAATTCCCCAAAATTATTGACCACAGCAATCATCACTCAACCCTCACTGTTTAAGTCGGCTCGTTTAGCTGAAGGCTTCCGGTCAAGCATCCATTTCATTTGGTACTCCGTCGTGTCACGTCCGTGCACGATCACTAGCCAGTTAAGCAATCAGTACGCAGTCCGTTTTGGTCCCAAAATATATCTCGTAATTTGGACAACCAATTCACTTGTTTTGCCTTACCTTTGGTCCACGAGGAACGAATACTATAGAAGTTGTTGATATTTTCTCTTGCGTTAGTATACTCCATGCAATCCGCGATCGTCGATACCGTCAGCCTCTAAAGTGTGTATCTCAAAAGAGGGAGGTGGTTTGCCAGAGACATTGTTTGGCACACTCCGGCTCACGCATTTCTCGACTTCCAGATGTCAAGTTCTAGTACACATCCATAACGTAAATATTACCGGATGTTGTGACTTTGAACACATTTTTCCCGAAAGTGAGATGGAAGCGTTGTTAGAGCGATTTGCATGATTATAAGGTCGATCGCTAACTCTCACTTCCTTCTGAATACTACAGAGCTCCTGATATAGTTTAGTGGTACTAGCTTCTGCATCAAAACTTCATGACTCATTTGTTAAAGGAGGGCAGGAGTCTTCATTAAGGTCAGCAACAGTAAACTCTGAAGCAAAAATGTTCGTGCTGGGTCCAGTAGCACTTACACCTCAATTAACTCCACTATAGAGGAATCGTGAACGAATGCAAGGTTTCCCTGAACCGACTATGGTGATCTTCTCCGCTGTATCTCTTTAAGAAAAGCGACATCAGTCTTAAAGTCAGAGACAATCTGTTTTACCTGACAAACCATTTAGGTGGGATTGGAAGAAGATTCACATCTCTGAAGAGTTCTTGCACCCTTTGTTTATCTGTAAGTGCAGCTGGTTAGGAAAAACAAAACACGTTTTTGAGTCACTCAAACTAGTTTAGTTCGAGTCCACGTTGCTTAGACTTAGAGGTGGATTTAGTGCTTCATTGTTTTAAGATTACTATGAATTGAACCGACAGCCATGTAAAAGTCAAACAGGACTTCCATGGGCTGCATCATTTAGTTTCTATCCTTGTCTAATCGGTTCTTAAAATAAACCGATTTATTCGGAAAACAGCCAATTATTCCAATTAATAATTTTTACCAAACTCTTCACAAGCAGTTGATTCAAACAAAATCTCCAGATATAAACTTGAACTGCAAAATCCTACTAGACTGATCATTGCAAATATGAGTGTTTACGTATTCACAGAACTTTTACACCTCAGAGTTACATATTCTTACAGGCCAAATAATTACATCCACATTCTAGCGGGCTTACAACTTCATATATTCAGACAGCTTAATCACATGCCATATACTGTCGACCCTTATGGACAACCTTTTCACCGACCCGATCAGTCATACTTCACTTCCATAAGACAAATCACGAAAGTGGTGTATCATAAACAGTATAGTAAGAGAGGACTACTTAAGGTTCTTGATAATTACCTCTAACCATCGTATGCTAATTTATCAGTGGCCTCAACCCAAAAAATTTAGTAACAGATCTTAATTTATGAAACAGACAGACACGCCTCAGACCAAACTTATGCACACAGAAAGAGAGTGTAGTCAATCTCTCACTCCCTTGGTAACCATATCACTTTCATTACAGTGATTACTCATAGACACTAGTGAGTTCAACTCACTAAGCAAGTTTTCAAATTGATGAACTTTGACCTTGTTGAGTTGCCATGTTGACACTGTTTATTAGATTTTTCTGTTTTCTGTCTTCTTTCACCCCCCTTTTTCTTTCTTTTTTCCATAGTTTGATAGTATATAAATTGATGGTAACTTAAACTATAAAAAATTTCAATCCTTATATTCCGGATGCGTTTATCTTATAATGCTTTCTGTATTACCTTTCAAACAATGAAGTATGAAATGTTATTAATTATAACCATTGTAATTTCAGGTAGTTTGCAGCTGATGAGAACCTGCGAAATAGAATGATATCATTTTATACTGCGAATCTGGTCTTTCTTTCTCTATAGAAATTTATCAAGGGAACCAAATGTATGGAATATAAAATGTTACATAACATGGTGTGAAATTTGATAGAATTCAATATTGTAAAAATAAAAATATAAGATTAATAATTTTGGGTTTAAAATGTCAAGTGGAAAAGATTCAGAGTGAGGATAGTAATAATAATAATGATAATAATAATAATCGTAGTAATAGGGGAAAAGTACATAGAATAACTAAATAAACAAAATAAATAAATGTCTATCCCTCTACAGCCAAGGCAGAAGTAGGGATTGTACATACTTCTTTTGTACACAAAGGTCTGGCTTAAAGTCATGAATTGCCAAGGCCTCAGGTGTCTTTAGAAGTCTGCAACGAAGAAAATGCGGGAAGTTAGCATGGATTCTATATATGATCTTAAAATCATGGTCAGGGTTGACAGAGTGACAGAAGTCGATCAGGTGTTCCAAAATAGAGCTTCGCACACACTTCCTTTCTCCCTTGTAAGACCATGCTGGAATATGTTCTCGAACCCATGTGGAAAGCGTCCTCTGACTACGGCCAATGTACCTTGCTTCACAAGAGCAGGTGAACTGATAGATGCACATGGAGGCGGCCAGACAAGGTAGCTTATCTTTTACAGAGGTAGAGAACAACTTGTGGCTAGTGAAGTCATATGTAATTTTGCTGCATAAAACGTCTTACTGACTGATTTAGAGAGACGATTTTTGAGCATATCTGAAGCTTGATCACCTTTGAATTCCAAGTTCATGAAGAAGGTTTTCTTTGGAACTGTGTCGGTGACCAGTTTAGAGTGCTTATCTTTCATGTTGCTGTCAATAAATCGGTTAGGGTAACCGTTTTCGGCGAAGGTGGCTTTTAAGAAGCCAAGTTCCGAGTCGACGGAATCAGAACTACAAATTTTCCTTATCCTAGAACAGAGGGAATGAATTAAGGAACCACCCTAGAAAGTGAGGATTAGTGATGAAATCATTAGAATTAGCATCGAAACAACCTACTTCATTAGTTTTAACCTGACCTGTGAACAGATTGAGTTTCAGAAGATTCAACATTCGATTCCCCACTCTCCATTGCATGACTACCACCGAGGATTGGTAATCATTTCATCTATGCTAGTCCATATATAATGATGTTGCATGTAGCTTGCATAACCTGCAAGTACTGATAAGCAAACATAAATAAAGTAAAACTCACTCTCTTGAAAATATCGTCAGGAAAGCAATACATTTGAATATATATTAAAGGTTGAGATTGTTCCAGGGGAAAGTCTATTAACAGCTACTCTAGGGACCTTCGTGATGTACATGTTATCCAGTACAAAACAGCCTCTGGGCCCGTTCGGAGGCTTACTTATTAAAACACTTTGATCATATAGAGGCGGATTGGTAGTTAACCTAGTTAACACTTAGTTAAATACTATTAATCTGGTTTTTTTTAAGTTCTAGTCATCTTTTGATGCTTGGAAGTGAAGTATACATTTACGTCTTCTCCCTTTAGAAAATAATGGAAAAGTTAATTTTATATGTGCATAAACCTTCACTAGAAACTTTCGGTTACCCCAAATAATTTGTTAATAAAAGCATTAAAAGAACATTGAACTCTGCCGTTGTCTTTATTCATACTACTGTTACAAGTTTGGAAAGGTGCTTAAGGTATTAAGTATTTTCGTTATCTCTTCTCAGATTACACTACTACTTTTCACTGTATTTAAACAGTAAGGTTACTTCAGCCCTGTGTCACAAGCTGGTTATTTCCTAATTCTTCTGGACGGAAGCAGGACACTATCTTCAGCTGGATGCTCACTACTTAGTTAGGGTAACAAGCTTACATTTGCTGTAGTTTCTTTATTTCCGCTTTCTTTTTGTGTGACCTTTTTTGTTCTTCTGAAGGCAATTCCATCAAGTATGCTGACCACCTGACAGTCTCTGTTCCAGCTGTTTCCTAATTAGGCTATATGTTAATTTCTTTCTAATCTATTCTCTACTACTGTTTCATCCGTTTTTAGCTTTGTGCTACTTATCACTAGTTAAGTAGTATGAGTTAATAATAATAATTTTTGGTTTATTCCAAAAACAGTACTAATGATACAGCAAGGAATTTTCAGCAGTCAGTAAATTATTGCATCTAATTTACTCAAGAACGACAAACAAACAAAATAAAAAATAAACATTACATAATAATAACAGAACGTTGTTATAGCACCTATTTCCCGACCGAAAGCTGCTACCTTGACGTGGTGGTCGGGCTTGAACACTGCAATGACCCAACAAGCTATACTGGCTGGAACTTATGTTCCTGCAGGTCCTACCATGCCAGAAAGGTTGTTTGGATAGCAGTTAGACTAAAAGCAGTTACCCAATCCAATCCTATGATTTCAAATAAATCACAAAATATCATGCCGGATCGGTCGGGGCCCGGATTAACAACGACCGCGCTTTCTGCTGCCGTGTCACAGGGCAGAAGTGATAAATACGCTACTGAGACACACCAAATAAAAAAGAACAAACAAAAACAGGCCGTGTGTGGCCGGCCTCAAGCAGTTGTCCCCTGGGCTCTGCGGTCACGCAACCAACTTCCACGGTGTGGGCAGCCGGGAAGTACCAATCGCCCTCACAATCCGAAGTGCACGCGAAACCTCTCTAATCCTCGCTCATCTTTGTCTTCATCTTCATCTCTATTATCTTGCCTTCCTTCTACCAATGCAACTCCTCTACTTGTTGGCTCTTCACTTCCCCTTCACTCTGTGTGCACTGATAACGAGGGAAGCCAAAAAGCCACCACCGATTGTCTCCTAAAACCACGCCACCAATTTTATATAGGAGCATTTAATGTTAGGACACTTTACCAAATAGGACAACAAGCATCACTAGCCAAGACTCTGGCATCCCGAGCCATTGATGTATGTTGTGTTTCAGAAACACGCATACAGGACCCAAGTGTGGTTATTCACCTAACCCCACCTGGCCAACAGGATGAATCTGCAAAATTCACCTTGAGGGTGTCAGGAGATGCGACGGCTAGCTCACGAGGATTAGCTGGTGTTGGGATAGCTTTAAGTACTAGAGCAGAAAAGACATTACTTGACTGGATCCCGGTAGATAGCCGAATGTGCGCTGTCCGCCTGAACGGATCAGTGAAAAGGAGAAAGGACTGCACTACTCGCCGATGCCTTTTCGTAATCTCCGCCTACGCCCCCACTGACTGCAGTTCGGATGAAACGAAGGATGAGTTCTACCAAAAGCTGTCTAGTTTGCTGCGAAAGGCTAGACGCTCAGATATAGTCGTTTTAGCTGGTGACTTTAATGCTCAAGTAGGGAAATTGTGTCAATCTGAGAAGAATGTTGGTGGCACATACGGAATTCCGTGCCAGCGAACCGACAACGGTGACCGTCTCCTACAGTTCTGTTCAGATAATCATTTGTATCTTGTAAGCACTAACTTCAAACACAAGGAGAGACACTGTTTGACCTGGCGACCCCCATCATCAAATCAACGCTGGACACAAATAGACCACATAGCAATAAGCTATCGTTGGCGTGGGTCGGTAGGAGATTGTCGCTCCTTCTGGAACACGTGTGTAGATACCGATCACGCACTGGTCCGCGCTCGTGTGTGCTTACGACTGAACGGACGTAGGAAACAGCGAGCGGTAAACCCATCACCTCCCCAGCTCGACCAGGGAACTAAGTCCCTATTTGAGGAAGAACTAGCTAAACACATATCTGAGTTTGACAGCTGCGCTCACCCTGAAGAAGCCTGGAAGAATATTCAGTCAGCCATAGATACAGCTGTAAAAGCTGTGAATAAGGTAAATCCAAAGGTGAGTAAAAACCACTGGATTTCGACTGCCTCATCCGAACTGATAGATGCTAGAAGACTTATCCCGGCGAGCTCCGAATTCAATGAGGAGCGAAAGCTGCACAAGAGGAAACTTACGAAAAGTCTCCGCAAGGACCGTGAACAGTGGTGGTTGACAAAGGCGAAAGAGATGGAAAAAGCATCGGCGATAGGCAACACCAGACAACTATTCAGGCTTATCAGAGAAACAGGTGGTAAAAAACAAATGATAAGCGAAACAATCTCCGAGAAAAATGGCACCATAATTAGCTCCCAGGATAGACGTCTGGAGCGCTGGAAAGAACACTATGAGGAGCAGTTTAATTGGCCCACAGCCACACTTAACCTACCGGACATCCAACACCTCCCTGAATGGGAGATAGACACAGGTCCCCCGTCCTTAACCGAGGTTACTAAAGCTGTCACCAATCTGAAGCTAGGCAAAGCAGCGGGACCTGATTTATTGACTCCAGAGATATTTAAGTACGGAGGCGTCAGTTTACTGTCTGCGTTAACGGAGGTTCTAGGCAGCGTCTGGGAATCAGAGGAAGTCCCATCGGGTTGGTGTAAGTCACTGATCATCCCGATATACAAGAAGGGGGACAAGTCGTCTTGTGATAATCACAGAGGGATTAGCTTGACTAATATAGTATCTAAAATCCTAGGCTCAATAATACTGCGTAGATTAAGTGGTGCTCGGGAGACACAAACACGAGAAAACCAGGCAGGTTTTAGGCCAGGTAGAGGGTGTATTGATCACATCTTCACCCTTCGACAGATTCTAGAACATAGGCATTCCTACCGGCGTCCGACAATCATTATATTTCTTGACCTAAAGGCGGCATTCGATTCTGTCGACCGGGAGGTTCTCTGGCGATGCTTGGCTGTAAAGGGAATGCCAAGAAAATACATTGCACTGATTAAGGCACTCTACTCGTACTCATGCAGCCAGGTGAGGGCTTATGGCGAGTTGTCATCTGAAGTGGTGACGACTAGTGGCGTCCGTCAAGGATGCCCATTATCCCCATTCCTATTCAACTTCATCATAGACGTATTAATGGACCTAACCCTAACTCACTTCAGCGACTCAGGGATTGACTTGCTACCAGGGAAGAATCTCGTTGACTTAGAATATGCGGACGATATAGTCCTTCTAGGCGAGGACTCTGACAAAATGCAGAGTCTACTGAACACCCTGAGCAACAATCTCCGCATGTTTGGCATGCGTTTCGCCCCTATAAAATGTAAGATGATACTGCAGGATTGGACTTCATCGACCCCTAGATTAGAAATAGGATGTGAAGTGGTAGAACACGTCGACGGCTTTACTTACTTGGGAAGTACCATCAGCCCCAACGGGTTGATCTCCGACGAAATTTCAGCACGAATACAGAGGGCTAGGTTCGCATTCGCCAGTTTTCGCCGTCTCTGGCGTAGACGCGATATCCGACTATCGACCAAAGGGCGTGTGTACTGCTCAACAGTCCGCTCCGTCCTCCTTTGTAGCTGGCTGTGAGACCTGGCCATTGAGAGCAGAAGACATGAAAAGATTAGCTGTCTTCGATCATAGGTGTCTGCGTTCTATCTCCTGCGTGAAGTGGTATAATAAGGTGAGCAATATTGAGGTTAGGCATCGGTCGAGTGCTAGGTAAGGCGGGGAAATCAATCGACGAGACTGTGAAATTACATGGACTGAGATGGTTAGGACATGTGCTACGTATGCCTAGTCATCGCCTCCCTCGACGGGCAATGTTAGCTGATATGGGGTCAGGCTGGAAAAGAGCTAGCGGCGGTCAAACCAAAACTTGGCACCAATCAATGAAATCCACAACAGTTAATCTAAGCCACGTAGGGAGATGTAGACTTCCTGGTTGGGGCCCTCGGGATGGTAAAAACCAATGGTTGGAAACAATTGGTGACATGGCTCAAAATCGTTCTCAGTGGCGCAGATGCATCCACTCCTTGTGACTTATGATTTCCAATTAAACTGTTTTGTTCTCCGTTATTACTATTCCTTTGTCTCACACCTCTGTTTACTGTCTATATTATGCATTTCTTCTACTTTCTTCTCTTGCTTTGCGTGCTACATAGATTGTGGCGACTTGAACTGCCGCACATATGTGCAAAGTTCTATGTCGAAAACCGACCGACCGACCGATAGCACCTATTTAGCAAATTACTGTATGCAATACGGAGAAAAATATGCATAAAGTATAAAATTATAGTAATAACAGTAATAACAACTAAAATAAAAATATTCATTCAGACATCTTTAAAACACAAAATAATCGAGTAAAGAATATTCTTTTCGATAAATTCCTCTTCCAGGCTCTACAATTATATATATATGTTTATATACATAGAATATTCTAGATTAGTAGTTATTTACAATTATTATTAAAATTAGGGAAATTTCACACAAATTCTGGATTATTCAAACCTGGATGGCCAAGGTAATGATAATGACTGAACAAACTTCTTTTGGGTGCATAAATTAGGCTTATTAATATGGATCCCCACAGCCTCAGCAATATTTACCGCATACCTACGAATCTCAATTTCGCTTTAAGAGTTCGATTTCTAAATATTGCTGAGGCTATGGGGATCCATATTAATAAGCCTAATTTATGCACCCAAAAGAAGTTTGTTCAGTCATTATCATTACCTTAGCCATCCAGGTTTGAATAATCCAGAATTTGTGTGAAATTTCCCTAATTTTAGTTGATATTCTATTCGATATTATATCATTATTATAATTATTATAATGTAAGCATCTTTAATGAACTGTAATAGCATTGACCATACTTTACAAATCGATATTATTTAAAAAACGCTAATATTGTTATTAACTACTAATTTAAAATATTCTGTGTATATAAACATATATATAATTGTAGAGCCTGGAAGAGGAATTTATCGAAAAGAATATTCTTTGCTCGATTATTTTGTGTTTTATAAAATAAAAGTAGCAAAGTTATAATTAAATGATAGTAAGGGTGACACCATAAAATTACAGAACGATGAAGAATGAAAGGGTCGACTCACTTTGCTAATTACATAGTAACTTATATTTTTCACGTCTAACAGAGTCTTCATCACATAAAATACGGGCTAAATACAGTATTGTAGAATTTTTGTACTTAGTGGTACGAGCATATAACTTCTTATATTGACTTCTCGTCCTACCTGATGAGATACAAGGGAATAGTTGTGAATATAGAGGGTGTAGAGGGTCTGACAGTACGACCTTTGCCCATTTTTTACAGGAATTTATGTGTCTCTCGACTATAGTATTAGCGAGCTCATGCTGTGGCAAACCACAAGCCCTACTCACATCATTTAATACCCTTCGTAATATGATATAGTCTTTTTTGAGAAGCCCAGGAAAGATTAATGGAGAGCAATAGAGTACAATAGGTGAAATACAGGAGTTTAAAAATTGCAGAACTAAAGGTTAGTTGATACCTGGTTGTTTAAACTTTTTAATGTAGAAGGTAAGACGAAACATTTTCTTAGAGATTGATAAGATGTGGGATGACCATGAAAGGTCAGAGGAAAGAACTAATCCAAGGTATTTAATGCTTGACTTGGTTTCAATTTCAGTGCCATCTATGCTACAGGCATCATGGGGACTAACTAGTTCATGTATGTCACGTTGATGCTTGAAAGTAAAGTTAACTGCCTGACATTTGGAAGGATTTAACATAAGACCATTCGACTGAGACCACTTGCTGATGTCCAACAGAAAGGCTTTAAGTTTAGAGCAGCCAGACTCGGAAGTGATAGGCAGTGATACAGTCAGATCATCAGCATATTTGACGAAGTTAGTTTCGTTTAATTGAGGCAGGTCGTGTAGGAAGAAAGAAAAAAGAAAAGGAGAAAGGACGGCACCTTGAGGAACACCGGCTTTTGTAAGTGAGGCGGAAGAAGATTTGCCATTATATGCAGTATACTGCATTGTATCAGAAAAATAAGAATGCAACCAACTCTTAGCCCAGGATGCTGTGTGCGTCAACGAAAGCTTATTTAATAAAAGGCCCCTAGGTACAGAGTCAAAAGCAGATGAGTAGTCTAGGAAAACACCACGAACATATTTGGCACCTTTGTCTAAACAAGAAACGACATTATGATATAAGACAGCCACAACATCCAAGGTACTTCTACCATGTTTATATGCAAATTGTTTAGGATCATTAAAAGGTTTCAATGAAGGTTCAAGAAGAAGTAAAAGTAATTTTTCCATCAATTTAAAAAAAGGAGAAGTAATTGCAATGGGCCTAAATTTAATATCAGTACTAGAAAATTGTTTTGGTATAGGGATAATTTTAATGTTTTTCTATGTAAAAGGTAGAACATTACTGGAAAAGGAAGCATTAAAAATGTTAGTAAGAGGGTAACACAAAATATCAGCACAGTTCCTGAGGACAATGGCAGGTACGCCATCAGGACCATTTAGCAAAATTATTGGTTTCAATCAGAACGGATCTCACTTAGGGTATCGACATTTTATTTAGTCTATGTTAGTTATCTTCCTATGGTTAAATGGCATCTGCCCTACATTATTTTCG
>OX235274.1:102838858-102928913 GCA_944472155.2 Trichobilharzia szidati | reverse complement strand
GACAAAGAGTTGAGGCTTATCCTCACTGGGAATAGTCCTAGAGCTATACTCAAACGACTGCCATCTTGTCAAATTGATGTGCTGAGGCAGAAACCGAGATTCTCTAATGCCCTTTAACGCTAAAGTTATATTCAGTGATCTCTACTCATAATAATAATATATATTTATTCCTGTTTATGCAGGAACATACCAATTGTACAGGCATGGGTTAGTTATTATATAAATTACACATATTTCGATGTATGGTGAATTCACAGTTTGGTTTTTCTTTCTGACATTAGAATCAGTTGGAACAGTCTGCTAAATAGTCTTTTTGTGTAACACATAAAGAGATATAGAAATATTGTCTTCGCATTAACGAAAAACCCAGACATCAGATGAATGTAATACAAATATCTAAGAAAAATAAAGCTTGAAGTCAATTCTCCTATATAACTTTGTTGTGAACAGCATCCTTGACTTTATTGAAGTTTATTGATGTATTATGTTGAGATTAGTGATATGTGACCCTCTCCTCAGCTGGATAAAATCATTTCTCTGTGGCCAAAGTCAGACAACGAAAGTTGACTCGATAATCCCAAGGCCTAAACCAGTATGTAGTGGTGTGATCCAGGGAAGTGTATTAGGCCCACTCTTATTCATAATATATACAAACAGTATCTGTGAATGCTTTAGTGTAGGTAAACCAATACTATATGCAGATGACTTAAAAGTGACGTATACGTCACTTTTAAGTGCAAGAACACAGATGTTGGAATAACATTAAACGCCATACAGCAAGAATTGGAAAAATGGATAGATGGTGTGACACCTGGAAACTCCAATTTAATGTCGAAAAATGTGGCTGGCTCTGCATAGGTTGCAACAATTTAGAACTTGACCCGACAATTCAAATCCATGCACCTCTACGACTGGAATCTGTACTGGACCTAGGGCTGAAATATCCACATAACTTATCATTTTCTGAACATACCTCCAAACAAGTGTCAAAGTCACGCAGACTTATCGGCTTTCTACTCAGGAACTTCTACAGAAATGAGTCTAGAATTCTGCTGTACAAATTTTGTGTGCGTCCTTTATTTGATTACTGTTCATTCATGTATAGTAGAATACGCATAGAGGAGAAACTGAAAGTCGAGGGAGTGCAGAGGTACTTCACGTTAAAATTACTCGGAACCGAAAATGGTGCGAATTACTCCACTAGATGTGATACTCTAGGGCTAGAAACACTATGGCTAAGACGCCTGAGACTAAACTTAACACTTTACTATAAGCTTCTAAACCACTTAGGTTTTACCTCTACTAATGGCACTCGACTTTCAGATGACAATGGCTACAAACTAAGACACACTAAGGGTACAGTAGCTATCGAACAATGTAAAACAGCCACAAGGCAAAAGTTTTACTTGATTAGGTATGCACAGATATGGAATAAACTGCCAATGGAAATGCGTCAAACAAGTACATTGGCCTCTTTCGAAGAGGTGCTTAATGACAAACTACAAGAGTTTGCAAACGATAGTAGTTCCAGTTCCTATCTGAGAGCCTCCAAAATTATAGGTCCATTTAATGTATAAGCTTAAATACTACAACTGTTGTTTTTTGCCTATATTTATAATTCTAGATAAAACATTAACGGTTAAGATACGTATCCTCAAACAGACAAGAAATCTCGTTTGTAAAACTACTACCCAACACAATAAGTGGGATAAAATGGACGAAAACCGACAACATGAAAAAGGTAAAACTCACCACAACATCACATGGACAGATGTACGCTCGTTGGGCACCATATATCCCTCACCAACTACAACCCACCTTTCCTAAGATAATGTGATGAACTTATATCCATAAAGTCGCTGAGCAGTTAATATTCTCAACTCCTGTCGGGACAGCTGAAATTCATAAACCTTCCTCACGCTAAGAAAATACCCACAAGCAGTGGAAATCCATTAATTAATGCGTCTAAACCTTGTGTACTTACTCCCAACGATGACATTGCAGATCAAATGAGATAAACATATCACTGATTTCAAAATAACACACCAATGAACTATAATTCAAGGATTCTGCACACAACAAAGTTATGTATGAAAAATGACTTCAAGCTTTATTTTTTTCCCAGGCACTTATAATCCATCCACCAAAGACCTGGTTTATTTGTTAATGCGAAGAAAATACTTATTTATTTCCTGATTTGTTGCACTCACTGACGATCTAGCCGATTTCTCCAACTGTGCACAGAAATGATTGTATATAAGTGAAGAGGCTGTTTTATACTACTGGGATTAACATTTATCAAGTGTATCTATAATCTCCAGCGAACATGTAAAGCATATCTTGCTATTGCCTGTAAATTGTGATTGAATTATATGGTTCTATTTCTGTAACAATTTGATGATGCTTGTAAACTGGTGTCCCTCATGTACTGTACTATGAGAATAAATTTATTTATTTATATAAGCTTCAAACGCTCTCAGCACAGACTGTTTCAATTTACTGATTACATTAACAAACTGTTCCTTTCTAGAATGAACCAAATATGGGAGACTCAAGAGCCCAAATAAGACGCAAAACATCACTAACTACTCAGCATAAACGATCAGAGAGAAGATACGTAGGTGTATGAAAAGACTAAGAGAATATCAGCGTGTAACAACAGAAGACAAGGGCCAGGCAACTGAACGTTTATTACGGAAAATCAGCACATATTTATAGATTTTGATGTACATTATTGTATGTTAATGTTAGTAGAAAATACAGTCTGTTGATTGGTCGTTTCTCACACAAAGTTAACCTTGCATCTCTTGTGGCTGCATCAGTTCATCTATATATAACTGTATCCGCCTGTCCATCTTAACCTTGTTTTCACATGACTAACATTGACCTCAATTACTGTCAACCAATTTGGCTAGCAACCATCTCTCACCACAAGTGTACATGTATATTTGCTAGACGGTAATGTACAATAGATACATGTATATATATAGACATTAAAGTTCTATTTTTGCCCACATGCTTGTTTTTTCTGGTACTTTGCTGCCTACCTCTCCTCTTCTTTTTATCTTGTAGTGTAAACTGCGCTGACCTCGGGGAGGTTGGATTTTAACAGGACTTGAGGCCCCCTACGTGTATTTACCACATCATTCTTCAAGCCGTTGGTTCATAACGACCCAACATCATTAAAACCCCTGAGTCACCATATCAGGACGCTGAATAACATTTTGTACGGGCAATTTTCATGGTATAAAATGGAGGTGCAATCGGTTTTCAAACAGTTTTTTACATTATAAATGACTTACGCGTACAGACTACTGTGCAGCTACAAATAGCGGCAACGGCCGACTTCGGAGAACTGTCATCCTTGCATTGCTGCAAAACAAACATATCTGCCTGCTGCCGACATTTGTCTGCATGCAGTAAAATTCGTTTCTGAAAGCACCCCACGATCTCAATGCAGAGGAAGTGATGCAAATATACCATTCACCTTAAACTAACAAAAATCTGACAATAAACAAAGTATAATATTCGATGACATTCACAGATAATTGAAACAGGAGAATCAGCTCTAGGCTTTATTTTTTGCAGGTACTTGTGATCCATCCAACAAAGACCTGGGGTTTTCTGTTAATGAGAAGAAAATATCTCTATATTTCTTAATGTACCATATTGACTGACCAGTTAGCAGACTGTTTCCACAAACTAAAGTCAAAAAGAACAGCAACCATATGAATTCACCACAAACCAAATCTACTGAATTTGAATAATACTTATCCATGCCCGTACAATAGGTATGTTTCTGAATAGACATAAATAAATATATATGGACAGAATATTATCCTCTGATGATTTTTGTGGATGTATTAGTGCTTCTTTACAGGTGTAACTGGACAGTGGCTGCATTAGTGAGCCGACTAAAAAATTGTCATCGATAAACTGACCGACGGTTTATAAGACAATCTTAACATTTTGCAAATGACCGACCATATCTGCTACTTGTGACGCAGTCTTCAGTCGTTCAGCACGGTTTGAGTTAAATTTAAACAGTGACGGTGCCTAATATTATATCGTGTACATTGCCTCTCCCATTGTTAAGTGACCTTATTGATATTATTCCATAAACCTGTCTTATATCTTATATTTTATGATATTATTATATCAAACAAATACCTTGTGTGATTGAATATTTGCAAATGTGTTTACCCATGTATATATTATTTGACATATTGATGATGCCTGTGAACTGGCGACCATAGTGTACAAACGGATGAGAATATACAACATACGTAGTAGCCTTTTTCCAAAATGTGTACTCATTATTATTGTATGTACTAATGAGACAGTCCCTGTGGTTACAACACAGTAAACCCGCATAAAAATATCACCTATCATTGACGATGAAGTACAATAATACCAACATGGCGAAACCTACTAATTTCAGGGTGGAGAGACGGAAGCAGCAGCAACAAGGTTCGATTCGATACAATGAAAGAAGTTACTGTGAGCAGGAAGATACTGAGGAACCCGTAACACTTGTTGTGTAATAAGGATATGAAACGGAAAGCAGAAAAATAGTGGAAACTGGCCAAGAGAATGGTTTTATTCCAAGCATTTAAAAGCAATACGAGTAATGTGCCAAGTTTAACAATCAGCTCAGCCTATTAGCAGTCAGTCTGGTACGAATTCGCGACGCCCAAATATGCGAAAAATCCTTGACATGAAACTGTGGTTAACTGCACATAGTTATATCCTAAGCCAATGAAAATGTATTAACATTTGGATATAATGTAAACATGGGTGTTCCCCGCAGGAATTTCAGTACCGAAAAATACTCGAAAACACTAAATTTTTGAATATTTGATGTGGGCATTGTCGCATAGAATCACTGGCTGTGTGATAAAAGGGATATGAGTGAAACCACGGGAGATGAATTCCAAACTCAGTACCACATTATGTCACGTGATGCATTTAATAAAATTGCGATCTGGAGTCCCTGTGGACTCAACTTTGGTGGGTTGAGAGCGACATAAGCCTTTGACGTTAGTTATTTTGCGTAGTTGTATAGCGGGGCACACTTATGTGCCTCTAATAAGCAGCGTAACTACGCTTTGATAAACTAGCCTGGTCAGCCCATGAGGTCGCTACCGAAGAAGAAAATAAAGACATGATACAAAAGACAGCAAGAAGAATTTAGCTCAACTTTGCTTGGCTCTAGAAGGGGTTGTAGGGGATAAAAAAGTTCGTCAACTCAACTGAACTTCAGCTGTTTCATCGTCAACGATCGATTTGTCAATCGGGGCGGATTGGAACACACGGTAGTAAATATAAGTTTCAAAGGACGTGAGCTCGGCAGCTTCGTTGTGGTGTGATTGAGTACTTGTGCACCCTCTTCAAATCATTGTTGATAAATACATCTTTCAGCAGCCGTAAGTGTTGTATTCCCATTTTGCTGGTTAGGCGGTGTCACGAGCAGCCTCGCCATCAGGCCTGGGCTAAAGAGTCAGTAGGTAGTGTGGCTAGAGCTGATGTCTTGCGAGATTTATGGTCACTCATCAGTCATGGGTTTTGTTTTTAGCTGAAGCCAGCTGAAGGCAATTTAGAATCTGTGCAAGTAGCCTAACTAGTTTCCCAGAGGATCTCTGCGCTGTAGGATGGTGGATGGGAACTGCCGTGCTTCCTGTGTGTTCCAAAAACGGCAGAACTCTTGCTAAAGCATGAATTGGCACCAAGGAGAGGACAACTTATTCATGTCTTTGATCCGTTCTTGTTGCGATTGCCGGTGCTGGGGCAGGTGTAACAGACTGACTACTGTTCAATAGATATTTTTGACTGATATTCTGGAGGCTCATGTGAAGGAATGACTAGATCGCCATACGACCTTTAAATTCAGAAGATAGTGAAGGAAGTGGTTGTGGTACAACTTCCACATAGCTCTAATCATCCATTAATTAAGTGAAGTGGTCACGAGTTCACTGCATGAAACTATCAGGAGCAGTTATGGGGCCATCAACAATATCGAAAGCATGTGTGCTTAAATATCCTGTGCGAAATAATCATCATAAATCATGGTTATCTGATTGGGACAGTAATTCAGATGGTGTATATGAACGGCGCAGACATTGCCACCGAATTAGCTGGTCAGGCGAATTTCTAAGCGGGCACAACAACTCGACTTCTGTGTGAATCTGTGGAATGCATGATAAATACAACTACTGCGGCTTATGAGATCCTAGAAACAGCAGAAGAATTCTGCTATGCCCCAAAAAAGTCGGCCACTGAAGGAATAAGCTTACTATTGTTTAAGTCTCATAGTAGTAACCCATTCAGTGAACTAGTTAATGTGTTACAACAGCAAGCGTCTCATGTTCGAAAAAATGCAGTGTCACATCCACTGCACGAATAATACTCTGAAGAAACGGACTCGCAGTCTCCGACCAAATCCAAAATGAAACCAAATTGTTCCAAATAGAATTATATTAACAATAAACTGTTGAATAGCCGTAAGATTATTGTTATACTTAAAAAATGTGTCAGATAACCATGGTAAACACCTTCAAATATTTAGTTATGCGTCGTCCAAATACCAAGAACACAACTACTAAACACAAAATAGCCCACAGTTAACGAAATCGTACATTGAAACAAAAATGCACAGCAGGCCGATGAACCACAAAGGGTCGTTTTAACACAGATTGCGAAATGGTATATAAAGTACAACTTTAATGTTTAAAGGTGCAATATTAAACGTAGCGCTCCCCGCCAAATCACTTTGGTTTCCTTTCCAAACAATCAATAAAGTAATTTTCAGTAATATATAATCATCAAGGGAAGTGATTGCACAACGTGCACATATACTAAACACGGAACAGAGAGAAGAAATTAACTGTAGGACAGCAACATGCATTTTTTGACAGCTCGAGAATTAAACATTGGTCTGGACCCTCAACAAAAATAATAAGGGTTGTACAGATCTAATTATAAATAAAAAAGTGCTTTGGCTCCTACTATCTACAAGCCTGTTCAGCTTCTTGTCAAGATGCTACCTGTTGGGCCCTACAAGAATTCGTGAGGCATCTTACAGGTCAGCTTGTTCTACGGCTTCTAATTTTCCAGATCTTGAATCTCCTCACTTAAATATCAATTAACTACCTACAATAATCTTTTTATTACGCACTATATACTCTATCTGATCTTACTACCTAGGCTTTATTCAGCTGAAACTTGCTCTTATTCATATTTGTTGCTTGCTTTAAGTCTGGTTGCTTTGATTAAAAACACAACAACACGAATGTTTGAACAAAGCTATATTTTCATCGGGAACGTGATAGTTTCCATGCTTAGACCAATATGGTTAGCATTAAACATTGCAAATGTAAACTATCATTTCAAGTACTATATAGCTTCTTCTACTTGTATTTTTCTTGTAAATATACTTCCAATAATGTATTATTCATAATCGCATTTTAAACCATTTTGCAGCTGCGCAGAATTTTCTCCTCTTCCTGAAATAGCGTTCAATCACGTGGTGGTATAGCACTCACCCAGATATACGCTGTTCACTGGTTGACCATAACGATCAGCAGGAAACGAAACGAAGTTTGGGTGGTTGCTCAACTTTGATGTTGACCTTAGCAAACGGTTTACAATTTAACATTTATAAGAACTTGTTCTGATTGCTTGTACAATAACTGAACAATTCAAACTTTTGAAAAAGTATTGATTTATGATACTTTGGGATTGTAATTTTAAACATTACTGATCGTGCCTGTAAAAAATGGCATGCATTTCTTGTAAACTTACCCGTTTATACGAAATATAAATTATTATAATAATTTATTATTATATGACATTTAAAGTACAACTTTGTTGTTTGTAGGTGCAGTATGGGACGTTAGGTTCAGTTTTACCAACAAGAATTGTGTTCACGAGCTGTGATCGACACCGGACTGTTTGCATGGTGAAAGCTGGTGTTGAGCATGGATAACATCTCGCTTATTTGGTAACATGCGGCGAAAAATAGCCTCTTGTTGAAGATTTACTGCTGCGGGTTTTGTTGGTATGTTCCAACTTGTTCATATTAAGTTGAGGCTCCAATCAACCAAAGTTGCATGAATTCAATATGCTCTTTCATGTTGGCAAGTTGTAGTGAATTATGTGTTCATATGCATATAATTCTCCATGATTTGTGAAGCTAGCTGATGTTGAATTATTTGTCTAGAATTTTGAGCGAAAATGAGGTGATTGGATGCAACTTAACATACCTAATGTGCCATGAGATATAGAATAATGATAAGAAAATGTTAGGTAACAATGGAAATTGGATGCTAGACAAAAGCTTAACATAAGGAAATCAAAGTGAATCGAGACCCATCCGCCTTACTTCCTCTTCTGGGAGTGCTTCTACTATTCAGCAACCCTTTGGTACTGTCAGTTTGCATGATTTCATCCAATAAATTTGGATGACGATTCAGAGCAAGGTGGTCAACTAGGGCTCATCAATTCTAGGAAGTCAGTCATTTACTCTGCTTCGAAGATTTCGAGGTTGTTTCCGGTTGGCTTCAACTAAAAATAACTCTAGTGATTGTTGTGTGGCCATCTATCCTGCTAGACATGAGCTTTAGTCACACTACTTGCTGACTCTTAAGCCTGTTTCAACCAATCTGGTGACCAGGTTGCTCTTGACAACGCTCCAACCAGTGAAGTGAGAATATAACACCCACAGCTGTTCAAAAAATATATTTATCGACGGTTGAACGAGGAGAGTATAGGGACAAACAGTCGCAGCACTACACAGCAATCGCAATATCGTCCGTTGAAAACCCGCTTATCTGCAGTGTGGTGCAATCGCCCCACACAAACAAAATGAACAATGGAGGTGGAGTGGCTGAGGCTCATTTGAAATGAGGAATTTCTTTGGTCACCTACGACGTGGAAATTTGATAATGTGCTACTTTTGGCTAGCTGAAAAAAGGTAATCATGGTCAAAATACATAATCACTTTGTGCTTTATAGTCAGCAAACTCTATGGAGATGCGTGGAACTTTGATCGGTATTCATCTACATTGTTAGCTCCTGTTTATTATTATTATTTTTACTATTTACCCTCCTATTTTGAGTGGTATACAGGGTTTCAGCAGCAAATGTTCATTGCGGCTGGCTTTCTATCATCGCCTTTCAGTGGGCATATGGCTCTCCACAAGCCTTCCTTGTCTTTTCACACTATTTCCTCCGTACCACCACAGGATGCCCAATTCGTGTCTTCCTATTCAGACTAAGCTGTAGTTCTTCGCCTGAGATACCACTTAAAAGACTCCTCAGCATATATTCGATCCGTATTCATCTTAGTCTGCACGTTTACCGGACGGCAATTTGCTGCCTGGTTCGTTGCTGTATATCCTTTCCTGTCACATTACACCTATTATCGACACAGTGAAGAATCTGTTAATGAAAGTCTGCAGTATCCTGTCCGCTGGAAAAAGACTTTGACTATCCGCAGTTGAAAATGACAGTCTGAGAATTCCATGCATAATAACCTTCGTTGTACTCTTTTCGGACATGTTAAATGAGTCTGGTGATGCCTGTAATCTGGTGCATCAAGCATATATCGTGAGGTTGAATTTGAGTATCTATCTACCTACATTTATTTTAGAGTTTGGTAGGTGTGTAGTGCTGAACACAAGGCCCAACACACTATATAGTTTATTGGTTTTTCTGCAAAGGATAGTACACCAATTACCTTCCCTTGACTTTATCCTTGAGGAGAATCAGTCTGCAAAGTATGCTAACACGTAAACACTACCGTAGGTCCGGTAAGAAGTTACAATTGTAAGTGAATTTAATGAGGTACTCGGTTCAAACAGGTACAGGTTGTGTGTAAGTACATATAGTGCCATAGATGAAATGGTTTTAAGAATTACTATCCCATCAAATTTCGACGAGCTTTTATGTTCCCCTAATCCAATATATTTTGGCCACTTGATCTAACCTATGTTTCCTACCTCACTATCTTTGTATTAGGCGAAGAAAGTCAATTTGTCTGATTGGCTGCACAAGATCCATTAGACTATGTAGTGTGTTTCTAAGTGAGTTTGTATGCTGGAATGCCACCTTATTTTTGACTTGTTAAAAATCCTATAACTGTTAACCAGTGTGGTTGATCATCAGGAATGCTGTCACTTAGCACACTTCAAGGTGCTAACTCTTCTCTGGGGAACGGTGTGATTTTAGTACAGGCCATTTGTACCTAAAAAAGGATGCTCTTGCGAGGAATTTATTCTCTAAGCCTCCTATTTGGTTCCAGGCTCGCCATTTTAAGTCAATAAAATGGTTGGCGACTACTTTCAGGGTACTGAAGAAAGGAAGTGGGATTATTTTTTTCTAATCATGGTTTCATAAATAAAGTTTCCACTTCAGCTTCTGTGATCTCATTGTCATGCCCTAATTTGATACACTAATTTACATGTGATTTTGAACTCTGGAAGGCTGCTATTTACTCTTTGTGCAGAGATCCGGATATACCAGTGAGATGACATGGGAAATGGGCTTCAAGTTTTAATATAGGTGACAATGTGGTCAGTCATATTAGCCCAAACGGTGCATCGAGTGCGCAGCGTTTAGGACGTTCGTCAACCATGCACATGGCCCGTGGTTCGATCCCTGGCCGACGCACACTCGATATCGGTGGTCGGCCTGCTGAATTTGGGCTACCGATATCACATGTTGAAAATTCCATAGTTGTACAAAAATGCTGTGTAGAAGCAAGCTGTAATAAAATAAGCAAATAAAAACATGGTTACGCCATAAACCATCAGTTACTGTGACAATTAATTTGCTGTAACCTACAAACCTGACTGTTACAAACTTCAGAATATTTTCTGGGACTTAATTGATCGCTGGATATAATAAATTCAGGATACTGTACTGGATATTTGAAGTATGAGGTTTTAGAGGCTGACGGTATTGACGTCCACGGATAGTACAAAGTATACTAACGCGAGACCTAACATCCACAACTCCTATAGCATTCGTTCCTTGTGTACCACAGGCAAAGCAAAACACCAGAATTGACCGTCCAAATTACGAGTTATATTTCGTCACCTAATCGGAGTGCGAGATGATTGCCTAACTATCTAGGGATCGTGCACGAACGAACGAACGTGACACGACGGCATACCAAATGGCGTGGATGATGACCGGAAGCCTTCGGCCAAACAAGCTGACTCAAACAGCGAGGGTCAGAATCCAATGTTCAGTGATGAATGCCGTGGCCAATAATTCTGGGGAATACCTGCCGCAATAAGGTCCATTCTGCAAACTTGTCTTACACATAAATTACTTACTTTTAAAGGAATTCCACCGAATAATTCAAAACATATCACAAAGAAAGTGGAAACGGTCAACATATATCTAGAGTTTACAATTCTTCAAAATCCGAGATGTATTGTTTATTGGAGACACAGTGGGTTTTAAATTAAAGCCTTAATTTGGCGGTCTGTTTCGTTAGTTTTTCATGAGGTTTTTTTAATTGATTATAATTCGCTATTAAACACGGATTTGGTAGTTTTACTACAACTTCCCAGATGTATTTGACATTTCTGTACGTAACTAAACGCAGGAAGTAGTGGTGGAAATCTTATTCCGTATCAGTTAACATATTATCACGTCTGAAAGAATGTCTAAGTTAGAATTCAACTATCGCTACGGTATCTCTACGTCATTGCTGTTTTATTTTGCTTGCAAGAGGACTGCATGCATTCGATTAGGTTAATACAAACGAAGTAACATGACTATTTATTGTTAAATGCAGTGACATTACTTGGAGAACTTGTTTATATTACATGATGTACAGTGAGCAAAATGAAAGGAGACATTAGACGGTATTATTTTTCTTAAATCACTTTTCAGTGCCGTTTAGCCGGTTGTTTTTGTTTGTTGCTTAAAGGCGAGTCGTTTATTATGTCATTTATGCATGTGAGTGTTTCTAAGCGTACAACGCAGATCCGGAATATTTTTTAGGACCAGTGCTACAGTTCTTGTCTTTCATATTACCTATCTACAAAGAGAAGAGTTGTAGCTCGGTTTCGAATTACATCTGGTTGATTCTGCAGCATTTGCAACAGTTTGCGAAGTGGCATGGAGTCTCCGTGTGTTCCTTTTGTAGGGTTAGGGCGGAGACTTTCAGGGCTAACCATTTCAAATGGGATCTGAAATAGGTGATGGACCGAATATAACTTGTCATAAAATTAGACCTTAGCACACTGCAAACCTTACTAAATAGTTATGCATGAATCTCGATGAAGAGCTGTGTAATGTGACCATTTCTGTTAGCAGTCTCTACATCTAATTCAAAGTTAATCCAGTTCTAGGCTTAAAATGCTTGTAGACTGTTTTTAGGCTGTATTGAACCTCCTTCAACTTTTCATTTGTCTGTAAGTTTTTTGATGTTGAAATAATGAAGCACTTCGTAAATGACGCGTCAGGGAAAATTCATGGTTTAGAATAATATAACATGTCATCCTATTAGATACATCAATCTGCTCATCATATAATGCAGTTTCACATTATTATTATTTCTATGCAGTGTAGCATATCCAGGCAATGATGCTGTACCGTTATTTAACGTAATACAAAATTATTCTTGTCTACGTCAACAAAACCTCGCTTTCCAAACTCTGTTAATAGTACATTTAGTGGGTAGGAGTTTGTCGCAAATGTTTATACTCGATTTCAGCTTACATATAACCAGTCATTCT
Source organism: Trichobilharzia szidati (assembly GCA_944472155.2). Classification (NCBI taxonomy): domain Eukaryota; kingdom Metazoa; phylum Platyhelminthes; class Trematoda; order Strigeidida; family Schistosomatidae; genus Trichobilharzia; species Trichobilharzia szidati. The sequence continues at coordinate 102,916,161 of OX235274.1, read as the reverse complement.
CGTATGATATGAATTTTATTTCACATAAGTGTCTTACTCCTTGGTACTGGAAGTTAGTCTCTCTCTCAGTGCTTTATCTTTTACGTCCGGTAACATTTGATTCTTCGGTTGAGATCGCAGCTCTAATTTAACCGCCATCACACTTTTTACGACTATAATCTGGCATTCTTAGGTAAGATAACTAGCTGGTTTCCTAGACATCTCTACTCTAGTTTACTTAGAGCTGACCATGCATGGAAACTTAATGAATAGTGAGCTGTTTGTCACTCTTAATTGCAAATTCTGCACTTAGTAGTAACGATGATAGTTGTAGTGATTAGAATTATAATAAACCTGATGATAAATGCAGTTGAAAGCCGTAAAAATTAAAACAGCAAGACAGCGCAGATCTGTCAACAATCAAATTAAGTCACAGTTTTGTGATAATCAAAATCCAAATAATTGTAACAGACGTATGAAATAGTGATGATTAAGGAGGGGTCGAAAGGTTTTTTATTCAGATTCGATAGTCAAGGAGCAATGTTTAAACGCGTGCACCTTTCTCATGCTTTTTGTCATATTATTATAACCTTTTCACTTTCGCTCAACAATTTCTTGTAATGGGGACTGCATGGGATATTTTTTTTCCCTGAAACGGATTAGTTAGAAACCTGCATAGTCCTGCTATTCACATTTTATGTGACTCCATAGGGCGAGAAAGATGGACCTTAGCTTTATTTATTTCTATTTGTGAGCAGTAGGGATAGGCTGTTTACATTTTCACGCCATGGAAGTCTTCTGTGTATCTGGTGACACACAGCAGCACCTACTGTGATACTCTACCACACATTTTCGTGTTGCATAGCCACCGGGTTTTGCTATTACTCATCATTGCTGATGTGTAGAACGAGAGAGCAACATCCAAAAACCCCACCTATTAAATAATGGCAACAAAGCGGGTTACCCACTAATAAAGGCCTGATTAAAGAATGAAGATTCTCAGTGGGTGTTCTTGTAAGCTAGATGGATGGATGGAAGTTAGTGAATGTTGGCATTTTAAATTATCCTCCTAGTGAAATTGATTTTCGACAGGATCCATTTACCATAACTGCCAGCAAGTGTTCTGCGCTATGCCACATTGTGCAATGCTGTATTTTACCAGATAAATAGAGTGTACACTGATTGCTCATCAGGTTGTAAGCAATGTCATGTGTCTAGTACTCAGTGTTGTTGTTGTTGCTGATTGAGAACTGCTAGTCAAGTTCACACTGGTCACAAATCTTGGTGAATTGCCATCGAGGTCCATTTTGAGTTGATGTTAGATTATCGAGGGCAGTCGACAGGTTGCCCCGAATCAGCAACCATAGAGGAACTGATGTCCACACCGGCACCACCCATTGCTGCAGCCACAGATTTGACTACTGATCTACTCTGATTTAAGATGAACCTCCTCGTTGATGGGTACCCGGAAGCATGAGACCTACCTATTTCCTGCAGCCATCTAGAATAGGGAATGTACTTGGCGCAAAGTGTATGCGGTCTGTGAACGAGTGAAAACGAAAGCTAACGATACTAGTCATCAGCTGGCTGTTGTTATAAAAACTAAGTAGTGTATGTTAGTGCGTCATTGTAATCAGTTTTGGATCGTGTAACTAATCTTCCAATGTTTGATTTGTGTTACCTAAGAGACCCATCTGGGTGATTTTCACTTAATGAGCCCTAACAAATATTTCGAGGATAAACCAGTGACTCTCAAAACAGTAGTTAATCTCAATCGTATTTAAATTTCGTCCAAATAGAATAAAATTGGCATCCGTGGGATCGATCTCAAATGCAGTAATTTTAAGGTTTTAAAATGTTACATATGCCAGGACATCTCCTTTCCTGTCGGCCAATATTAGTTAACATGGGATTAGGTCAGGAAATAGTTAGGGGTGGTCAAATGAGAACATAGTATCAACTCATGGAGTTATGGAGAGGTGTTGGCTACACAGCTGGGATTCTCGAGTGGCTAAGATTCAGCGGCTTGAAACTGTTGGTGACGTGGGTCAATATCATTTCAAATGGTGCAAGTGCATCCACTCTTTATGAAGTCCTAGGTTGACGCCTGATTTAATTGAAAAATTGTCACCTAAGTAGTAGGCGAAGTTTCTCAGTATTTCTGAGTAGGGTGACAGACTACTTGCGGTGTGTTAGTAGCGTGTTTGCTTATTGTAAAATCTGTATCTCTTTACTGGGGTTCAAAGGTTTTGGTAAACAACCGAGTTCACGTTTTGTCACAAAAAACTGTTACTGATAATGATTTTACTCACAGACGTATTGTGTTTAAATTTGCATACTGGCATAAAAAAGGCACTGCCAATTCATCTGTTTTTGTGATATGACGAAGAAATATAATTATCGAAACGATTTGAATAGGCGTCCTTTGAGTTTTGTCATGCATATAGAAGCACTGCTAACCTGAGGATTCTAAAACCAATAATTTTATGAAATGCCTGTTATACACTTATTGAAGTCCTTATGTAGCTAGTTTGGACATTAACGCTTTCTTTTCTTTTGTAGGAAGAAATATCTGTCCAGAAAAGGTCTATGGGATTAGGATAATGCGCAAGTAAGATTCCTCTTTACATAGTAAATTATAATTCCACAGGAAATCCTTCACCACGAGATGCCACGTGGATGAAGATAATGTTCCGAGGCCTTGTGGCAGTGTAAATGAAGAAACCTCGCATAGTGATGCAGATTCAGATGTTGTTCAGATATCTCCTCTCTTCCTCATGGATAGTTCGGGTCGTCCGGTTTTGCAGGATGGTAGGCAGTAAATCTTCAAATTACTTTTACTTTAGGTACACCCGTTGTTGAACCGGAAGTCGTTGATTCAGTGACAGATGAAAATTCAGCAAATTCACGAAATGGCTCAAGAATACCGTCTAGCTTCAGCCCAGGTGTTATGGACTGTGTTAAATGCACCGCTTGTTGCTATAAAATACAACCATTCACTATGCCATTTAGTGTACATCCATTACTGAAAGTATTGTTATGCAATGTAAGCCTGCTAATGTTGTCTTAATAATTTTTTTTTTTGATAGCGTTGTACAAAGTACTGTGAAAAACAAAACTTTGCCAAAGACGAGTCAGGAAAAGATGAAAACTGCAAATGGTGTTCGGATGGTGGAGATCTTGTTTGCTGTGACAACTGTTCTCATGCAATTTGTAAGAAGTGTATCAGGCAGAATTTGGGCAGAACTTATTTGCGTAATGTTGAGTCTCTGGGTGAATCGGATACTTGGAATTGCTTTGTTTGCGATCCAACACCCATCAAAGCACTACAAGACAACTGTTCTGAGGTTGGTTTTATTTTTAACATGCTAGAAGGGGGTGGGGTGGGGTTAGACTATGAGCTGGTTGATTGTGGTTAGAACTCACTTATCCGGGACAGGCCTTTCATGTATCTGTTGGTCTGTGTACTATAAGGTAGATGTCGTGTGCATGGTAATGCTGCTAGCCAGTTGTTTAGGCTGAAGTAGCAGGTGAGGCAGAATACGAACGGGGGACCCAGTGTCTGGAAGTGAATTGCCTAACCCAGTTAGGTATGTGGTTTCAGTAATTTGCAATAGTTGAGTTTTTTCTATTCCCTGATTGGTTCTTGTGCTATTTTCTAAACATAAAAACTCAGTCTCTTATCTACTCCATTTAGTAATTTGTGGTGTTTATATTCTTTAAGGTTTTAAATATTTTGAGAAATATCTGTTTTTATCTCACACTACGACATTTCAGTCGTTAGGATGTCGAATTACTTTGGCTCTCCCAATTTTTCCTTCAGTGTAATTGTCATGTATTGGCATTGATTGGTGTTGTTTATTCAGTCAACTAACCAATACACAATTGAGTATGTTGTAGAGAGGTATAAACTGTAGAAGGGTAGAAACGTTGCCTTTTTTAATTCTGGACGGGGCAGAGAATTGGTGTACTTTGAGCGAGTTTTCTCCCATACTATCCGTTTTTTGTATACATTTATTAATTTGTAATATTTAGAAAACTGTGTTTATATATTCGTTCAGTTGCGCATAGTAGTAGTAGTGTTTCAGGTAGGGATACATTTTTCACTACTCCACTCTTCATGCATTTGTCGCTGATTAGCTTCTTATGGTGGAATAGTTGTCTGTGACTGCAAACTTTTGATTGTTATTCTCCCAGTTGTGTGTGTGCTTAATGCTTCATTGATGTTTTTGTTCACCCAAGAAATTCATTCTGTGATCGTGGTCTTGTTAGTTTTGTTTTTTGTGTACCTGGGTTTTAATTAACAATTTATGATCACTTATTGTTTTACTAGATTGTCGATAAAGTTGCAGAATACGAAGCTATCAAAAAACGCCGGTCAATGAGAGGTCAGGAAAGTCGACGATCTCGTAATAAAAGCCAAGCTAATGAGCATACTACCGGTGATGTATTTAATTCGTCTTCTAGTCACATGAACTTTATGACTCCCAACACCACTGTAGAAAGTGAGTTAATTCTGTGAATGTCTTCTGACAGATTTTTTCGGAGTTTATCCTACTTTGTATTTTAGTAAAATGATGTTTAACTGATTTGTTTGACTGCTGCTTGTACAAAAGTGAGTGTGTGCCGCCGCCTAACCATTATCAAACTGAATGTTGTCTTTTTCAAGCTGTTCACGGTCACCAGTGAGTAAGTATCCTAGTGTATTGTTATTAAGGTGTTGAATATTAGACAATGGTCGCCAGAACGCTGTGTAAGTATTCACAGAAGACAGACAGACAGACACCGGGAATCTTGAGTGACTATTGACTAACTGTTCATGAGACTGTTCATCAAGGTTTTGTAACAAGAAATGTTATCATGTGATGAGAAAGATTATGTTTATTAAGTATGTCTACTTATGGTTCAATGGTGGAATGTTCACCAGTCGCCACGTGTGAGATTCTGGTTCGATTCTCTACTGACTTAATTCTGAACCTCACCTAGGCTGTAGTATTCTGAGAAAAGAAGGAAAGTTGGGTGTGTAGCTACACGCTAACAACTCCACCCTGTAAAGATAACATCACCTCTTCTGAAGCTTCACAGCTTTGTGTTCCATGCGAAACAGAAGAAATGAATGGTAGGTTAATGACGGGGAATGTGTCCATTGTGTTACTGTATCATTAGCATACAAATGATCATCATATGGGCTAATATTTGAATAGTACAATCCTAATGTATATTAATAGCCTATGAGCAAACGAATTAATTACAGCCTTCTTGATTAATTGATTGATTGAGATTGATAGCATAAGTTATGTTCTTGAGTTATTCAATTGCAGAATATCACAAATGAAATCGAATTTAGACAGATTTAATTCAATGGATTTGAATAGCCTACTAACGTGTCATTTACCGTCAGCCATCGATCACATGTTGAAAACAGCAACTGTACTATCGAATTTGAAGTTACTAAAATGGTATCAGTAATATTTTATAGAAAAAAAGTAGTGTTAACTGGCATGGTATATGAATTCATAAGTAAAATTATTAAACTCCTTGATTTATTTCAGTGTTATGGTGGTAAATTTTAATCATAGTAAAAACAGTTGTTTGTATATCCAGTCATTTGTGTCTATTTTCGGTTGAAACAGCAAAATACAGTATTTCAAGTCCCTCTATGCCATATCCATTCTTAGTTAAACAGCTTAAGTAGAATGGATTGCTGTTGTAATGCTGCAAAGAGCGATTCTTAAATCAAAGAGAATGAAAGCATGATACAAAAAAGTGCTGTAGCATATTCCTTCAAGATTATTGATTAGAACAGAACCTGTATATAAATATAGCCGGATTAGAAGGTCTAATTAACTCATGCAACTAACTTCAGCGTAGAGTAATGATAGAAATTCTGTGTGAATAAATGAATATCAACACCTGAAAGTATGATGTAAAAAGTATCCGAGATTGAGAGTCGGTAAGTACGGCGACATAAATTATGTGCGTTTTGATCCTAGTGAAACGTGGTAGTTTCTTGTCAATTCGTTCGGCAAATAAATGTTTACTTACTCCCGTGAAGCTCTACAGTATATGCTCGCCTGCCTGCCTGGATTCAACATAGAACTTGGCACCGAAGTGCAGCAGTTCGAGTTGCCACGTTCCGAATAGCACACAAAGGTAGACAAGAAGATGAGTGAAGAGAATCAATAGAGTTTTGACAAGTATAAGAGTGAAACCGAGTGAGTAATGGTAGAAAGGAATATGAAAGATCATAGAGACATCTGCGCCATTGAAAACGATTTTGAGCCATGTCACCTATTGTCTCCAGCCATTGATTCTTAGAGTCCCGAGGGCTGGCCCCAACCCGGAAGTCTGCATCTCCCTACCTGACTCAGTTTAACTGTCAAGGATTTCATGGATTGATGCCATGTTTTTGTTTGAAGTATATATGTGTAGTGTTTAGGTGACCGACTGGCTATGCTTATTTATGCGAGTATTTGTGCCTGTACAACTGCAGCATCCCTTTGGTTTGTCAACCTTACCAGTTTAGAATCAATTAAAAGTTGAGTAGTTGCCCAGTAGTCTTTTTTGGGTTTATTTATTGGTTAGACAACGTGTTTACGGATGATAAATACACTAGTTTTTAAAAAAAACATTCCAATTGTTTGATTGCACACTAGTCAGTAACTAGTGTAATGCGTCTAGTCCCACAGGAGGTCAATTGCGAGCCTGAATAGCTCAGTGGTAACGTGTCTGACTTCAGTAGGTACTGGGTGACGCGGGTTCGAATCTCAGAAGGGACGTGAGTTCCTTCAAGGTTGCAGATACGCCTTTCTGATAAGTGCCAACTAGCACGAAACCTAGGTCAGGCAAGGCTTCCTGCCGATTGCCTCCAACCATCTATTACCAACAATTCCAATTGTTTATACGTATTTCTCATGTTGATGTGCCTATGTGTTAATGATTTCTTTTTTCATATTTAATCTCCATTTCTAATGTGTTTCATTATCCTTATACAGTGCCTAAACCAACCACATTGCCAATTCCTGATATACATTGTACCAATGTTGTCAATCCTAAAGGCATTATTAAAATATTCAAAGTCAATACACCGGCTGTTGTAATTAATCCTGCACCATTAACCTCTGAATCAATTGATCTTCATAGTATTTTTAGTCAAATATCAAGTGTGAATGAGACAAATGTTAAAACTGCATTACGTGCTTCTCAAAAGTGTTTAGACATATTTCTTAAAGATATTCGTCGATTAGAAAATAATCTAATGCGTAATCCACCTGTAATGGAGTTGAGTCAAGTGGCTCAATCATTTCAAAGTATTTATAAATTTCATTTATTTACACGTTTGGGTAATTTAAGCGCCAGAATGCTAGAAGAAGAAGAACTCATTAACAAGACATCAAGAAATACTACTATTATCAATAATAATAATAATAAACAAACAATCTCATTCCATCCAGTGACTATACTTCCAAAAGTCAATACAATTCCAATTGCTGTTCCTATATCGACTAATCCAGTGAATATGACAATTGATCTAACAAATGAAGACAGTCCTTTGAAATCCAACACTTCAGAGAGTGGAGCATTAGTCGTCAGTTCTCAATTGATTAGTACACAACAAACAACACCTACAGTTACAAACGATATTAACAATATCAAAAGTAGTAGTAATCATAATGATAACAATAATAGTAATAATAATAATATTAATAATAATAGCAGTAACAGTTACAAAAGAAGGTTAAGCGAATCAGAAAGTGGGGAAAAATTGGAGTGTGGAAAAAAGCGCAAATTAGGTCTGATTATTGAATCAGATACAGTAAAAAAAGAGGTAATTGTTAATTGTTGTCAAATAACATGTTAATTATTATTTTATTATTGGAAGTAACTTTCGTAAACTCTTTTGCTCTTATTAAGTTACTAACTGTTTATCTATTACTTTAGTACGGTTTACTGTTTTTTTCTTAGTTTTCCATGAGCTTACATGACAGTTGTTAATAGTGGCATCTAGGAAGTTGATGCGTGTTGCTTAAGAATGCGTGAATGATGTTGATCTTTCATCATCGACTGAGATGGTTAGGACATGTGTTACGTATGCCTAGTCATCGCCTTCCTCGACAATGGGCAATGTTAGCTGATATAGGGCCAGGCTGGAAAAGAGCTAGCTGCGGTCAAACGAAAACATGGCACCAGTCAATGAAATCTACAACAGTTAGTCTAAGCCACGTAGGAAGATGTAGACTTCCTGGTTGGGGTCCTCGGGATGGTAAAAACCAGTGGTTGGAAACAATTGGTGACATGGCTCAAAATCGTTCTCAGTGGCGCAGATGCATCCACTCCTTGTGACTTATGATTTCCAATTAAACTGTTTTGTTCTCCGTTATTACTATTCCTTTGTCTCACACCTCTGTTTACTGTCTACATTATGCATTTCTCCTACTTTCTTCTCTTGCTTTTTGTGCTACATGGATTGTGGCGACTTGAACTGCCGCACATATGTGCAAAGTTCTATGTCGAAAACCGACCGACTGACCGATCTTTTAGTCATATATATACATACTGCTCAGTATCATAAAGTATGATTAATGATGATATTAGATAGTTGGAGGCAATCGGCCACAGGAAGCCTTGAACCTAGGTTTCGTGCTAGTTGGCACTCGTCAGCAAGGCAACTTTGAAGGAACTCATGTCCCTTCTGAGATTCGAACCCGTGTCACCCAGTACCTACTGCAGTCAGAGATGACGTTACCACTGAGCTATTCGGGCTCGCGCTTGACCTCCTGTAGGACTGTAGTGCTGACGAGTGCCGACTAGCACGAAACCTAGGTCAAGCAAGGCTTCCTGTCGATTGCCTTCAACCATCTAATATCATCAAATCAATGTGCACAGTGATAGCGAGCTACATAGAATGGTGGTCACATTGCAAACCTGACTGATAGAATTCAGTCTGCACCAAAGAAAGAACTAGACACGTCACACTAGTTGCTAGTGTTCAGTCAAAATGATTAATGATGTCGGTTGGTCATCATAGAGTTCGACGGCAGTTAGGGTTGATAGACAAAACAGTATGCACATAGTTGAAATAAACAATGGTAAGGACTAACTAACCCTTGGCATAAATTGATTTTCGAAATTTTAAACAACTTTATGAATACTTTTGTACCATTTTGGTTCATTTTAAGTTAAGTCCCTTTTTCATATGTAATCTACCTTAACTTATGCGACTGAGGTATTAGTGTAGTGGGAGAAGACAAGAGACTTGGTAACAGACTTTTTGTTAATGAAATAAAAACATGTGCCATATTTTTGGCTACGTTTAAGGTCGGCTAGGTCAGCGGGTAATAGGCTGTTCTCATTGGTTGTTGGCTTTCTGAAGGTTAAACCTTGAGACAAGCAATTGTCCAATGAGATTATTCCCTGATCACGACGTAAGCTAAATCCAAATTTAGTTCCGTATAGCTTTATTCGAACCTTTGCCAGACGAAGATGGGAGGTGTTCAGAAATTCGACGATGAACTTGTCTGATCTCACGCCCTATGTGACTAGCTCCGCACGGGCAGTTAAACTGGTAAATACTCATGGAACAGGTGAAACAGGGCAGTCTGTCTTTACTTCTTGAACTAAGTATTGGTCGGCTAGTGAATAAACAGCATAGCTTAGCTGCGTTGAAAGCCCTTTTGAACATTGTGATAAGATCTCACTATTGACATCACCCGTGAACTGTAACCTTAAGGAGACTGACTTTACGGCAACAGTCGGCAACTGCGACTTTTTACTTTCTGAGTTCACGTGTTTGTTCACGAATTTAGTTGGATATCCGTTTGTATGTGATAGAGAGGATTTGTAGCTCAGATGGATGATTTTGATGTGGTTGTGTTCTCTGAGCTGGATAGTTAATTTGCAAAGCTTTCATCACCCTACTAGTGAAGTATGCGCTGAAGATGTCACCTAGTAGGGTGATGAAAGCTTCGCAAATTAACTATCCAGCTCAGAGAACACAACCACATCAATATCCGTTTGTACTTAGTAGATCGCGAATATTACCGAGTTCTTCGTTCAGTGTCTCATTTGAACAGATAACTTCAGCCCTGTGAACCATATGTCAACAGTGTAATCTTATCACAATGTCTGAAAAGGGCCTTCAAAAGGACTTTCAACGCAGCTAAGCTATACTGTTTATTCACTAGCCGACCAATACTTAGTTCAAGAAATAAAGACAAACTGCCCTGTTTCGCCTCTTCCATGTGTGTTTACCAGTTTAACTGCCCGTGCTATACGCAGCTCAATACTAGCTGATCTCATCGATACTGGACATCAAATTGACTCTAACAAAGCTTTTAAATCCAGATTTGACGGGTAAACATTTCTACTCCTGTAGCCACTAACCTACAATGTTGTTTTCAATTTTGGTTACTTTCTATCAAACCGCTTCTATTTACGACTACTGATAAATCTTGTATCACACGCCATACTAGTTGTGTGTCTAATTTTGCTGTTCTCTTAATCTATCATACTACTTCAATTAGTATAATGTATTCTAAAAGTCAATAATTCAGTATATGTAATATACACATGAATTTCAGTCGCTGACGTCGGTGTGGTGTTTTGCCGCTTCATCAACAACGATGTTTTACACTTGTGGAGTGAATGAGACAATCTTCTGTAGTCTTTAAAATCAAGCGGGTTGTCACTCATTAAGATAATATCATGTATATATTCTAGTAGACAGTAAAATAAAGATTTAACAGCTGAAACACACACATACACACTAAGATTAGTAATGTGTTAGATATTTATATCTATCAGTTTCATCATTACTATTTCTCTTATTAGCTAACTGCGTCACGTAGATTTGATAGTTGTTCATCTTGGTTAAATTTAGTCCTTTTTGCGCAGTGAATACTATTTGGGTACAAAGTGAAATCTGTGAAATTGTAATTCTGTGTTTGGTTGTTAGCCTGACACCTAAACCTTTACCCCATTCACAGGCTTACTATAGGCCAGTAAGCGAAAGGAGGTTTAAGAGTGGTGCGATTGCTGGTGATTACTTACTGAATAGAGCTTTAAATTTAACTTATTGTCTATTGTCAAATGATGAGTACTAGCACAGTGATCTTGACCTGTTTGTACATAAGTTTGTTTATCTCACTTTTGATAGGGTCATATGTTTTAAAAATCGGTCTGTCAGTTTAAATAACGCTTAGATTTTTTGTTAAGAGTAGTTAGAGCATACTATTCACAGAAGAAATCGTAAATATTAAATATTTGTATATGTATAAATTAATGCTTTATGTTCTGCTATCCTATGGAGAATGATGCTCAGGAAGGCTTCGTGTGCTTTTGGAAGTGTGTGGGCGGTTGCTACTTCCCGGCTGCCCACACCATGGAAGTTGATTGATTCTTCGGGTACCTGAAAAAGAAAGAGGGTTAGTGTTGCGTGACCGCAGAGCCCAGCTGCTTGAGGCCGGTCACACACGGCCTGCATGAACTGGTTTCTTGGTTTTGTTCCGTATTAGTAAACTTACCGCCGGTTACGGACCAATGTACAATTTTTGGGGTCGACCTTTTCTAACTCCCTCTCTCCGGAGTGGAGAGACAGCATAGCTGGCATGCTGGTCATTTGAGGGAAACACCTTACTGCTGTTACATCCCTGTTCCCCAGCAGTACGACTTCGCCCTCAGACCCCCCAGCATAGTGTAAAGAAAGATTCTTACACAATGCCAGTAACTGCTTTTAGTCTAATCGCTATCGTAACAACCTTCCTGGCATGGTAAAACATGCAGGAACATTAGTTCCAGCCAGTGTAGCTTGTTGGGTCATCGCGATGTGCAAGCCCGAACACCACGTCAAGGTAGCAGCTATCGGTCGGGCTATCCTATGGGCTCCACCTAATGAGTATCACTGGCTCTTACACAACAATTGTGAAGCGCTACCATTCACGTAAACTTGTAGAGTTTCCGAGTTATATTGTTCTCATAATGCGATGCTATACTATGCTTTCGAATTGTACTTATGATATAAAAAGTCTTATTTCTCTTCTCTGTAGGATCGATTATGTAAAGAAAAGAAGCCATCTGAGGAAGAAGATTTAGAAAGGGAATTGCATAACTTGGAACGTATCTGCACTAAGGCTATTAATAGTAGTCTGTCGGAACAATCTCACTCTAGTACAGTTGAAAAAGAGCATGGTAGGTTGTCAGTCATCCGATGTTGGTGATGATATATTATCTTTTGAATCTGAATTCCAAGTGCATATACTATTTCCGTGTTTGTTGTTTTAATATGTATATATATTTATATTGTCGGGAATCCCTGAAACTTTAAGCATATTAATCAAGCTAATTCCCCTATGTTTATCACAATAAGACTTCTCACCCTTCTTATAAACCCGGATAATCAGTGAATTACACTAGTCTAATGAAGCTATCTCTCAATCACAGACATTGCTTAATCCCTTAGCCCAGACAACAGTTTATCATCACCGTCTTTAAACACCTCTGGAGTTATTCAGTCGGGTCCTACTGCTCTGCCTCGTCTCAGATTAGAGAGGGAGAGAGCCTTTGTCACCTCTGCTACATATGGATGACCGATGTCTATATCCTACTCAGGTAGGCGTTGAATGCTGGTCAAGTTAAGTGTGGATGTAGGCCAGTTATATTGCTCCTCAAAATGTTTCCTCCAACGTTCCAGTCGTCTACCCTGAGAAGTAATTAAGGTGCTGCTTTTCTCGGAGATTGTCACACTTATCATTCGCCTTTGCAACCTGTTTGGTTATGTGGTGTCGGGAGACTTCGTCTAATTCTTAGGTGAAAATTTTCTGAATCAAATCAGATGGTAGTGTAATAAGCAAAGCATGGTTCCATGTAGACAGATACCCAGAGTTTTCAAAATACAGTATATGCTTTGCTTAAAACAGTACGTAGTCGTCTGTACAATCAGTGTCCCTCAAACTTTTAAACTGAGTGGAGTTTTGGCTCCACTGGTCTAAGAGCTTGCCTTTCAACTACTGGGTCTACCTGCAGCCTAGCCCTCATAAAATAGTTGTGAGTAGCTTACTGCCAATTAAATCAAGTGACTGATATGACAAAGTCTCGATTGCTGAACATATTTCTACTCAATCTATCAAACTGTCTGTTTTTTGGAAGTTAAATGAAATTTTATGAATATTACTACCTCTTTTTTTAAAATGATGACCCATTTTCTAATATTTTAGATGAATCAAATGAAAATCTCAAACATGACAAGAAGAATACTGAGGTAATTATGCACATAGTCTGTTATTTCTTGATATTCAGTTGATTCGTTACTTTTATACTTGTAAAGCTTTGTATGTTGTTGTTGGGGAGATTAAACTGTATCATTTTCATTAGTTATCTTGAGGTACTGTTCCACATGAACTGATAATCGGTTATTAAACCATTAAAATACTGGTTTTGTAGGGATTTTGTTTGATTGGTTGGAGGATTTCATCATGAACTGACATCAGTTAGAGAACCATTGGTAAACCTAGGAGTACTTGACAACTGTCTCGTCCTAGTTTTGAACTCCTCAACTGTATGCACCCACCGTCAGGATTTGAACCAAAGACTTTCTGGTTACAAGGCGGGCCTGTAGGCTATTAAGACACTGGAACCCGATCCAATGGCCCATGAAGATCCTGTTTTCGAATCCCGGTGGGTGCATACAGTTGAAGTGTCAAGTACTCCCAGGTTTTCCAATGGCTCTCTAGCTGATGTCAGCTCAAGATAATATCCTCCAACCAATAAACCATTGAAAACTAAAGAATATTAAATTTTTTTTGGGGGAGGGGAGGAATTTGGATTAATTTAATTTCAAATTTTAGATTTCGTCACGAACCAACATCAGTTACTATAGAGATGATTGAAAGCTAGCTGGGAGCACTAGACAGCTGTTTCGTCCTATTTTTGGCATTCTTCAGCATTGTGCACCACAACCCCACCAGAGATCGAACACGGGACTTCCAAATTACTTTACCAAGCTCATTGAGCGTTCAGTCACTTTGGCCGGAATTCAATGACCCGTGAATTCTAACTTTATCAACTCGTAATATAGTGTTACTTTCATCCACTTTACCTTGATATGTTGATGATTTTGGTTCCTGACGAAATCTAACCATTGAAATTAATCCAAATCCCCACAGGTCCCTTAATTTAAATATCAATCTCCAGGTCATTCATGGCTATTAGATGGGGATGTCCTGAAGCTGTGGTAAGAAGTCGTGACCTGTGGGATCCACCATGTGAAGGTGGAGCGGAATGCTCATCGATGGTGTTGGTTGAAGGTATCTCTATATCAAGAATTAACGAAGTTAGAATTCACGTGTTATTGAATACCGACATGAATGATTGAATGGTCAACGAACATAGTCTCATAACCTGTAGTTCCAGGGTTCGATTCCTTGTGCGTTTGTGGATACACATTGCTCAAGAGTCTCATAATAGGACGAAATAACTATGCAGGAGCTCTGTGGTTTTCAATGATCTCTCTAACTGATGTTAGTCCGTGATGAAATCTAACGATTGAAATTAAAGAATATACGGTATAAATGAGTATGTCCCTTCCTAGCCAGAATCTCTAAATAGATACCCTTCCGTTTCAATGTTAAATTGGAGTAATGCATAGTCAATCACTACTACTAGTGCATTAGAGAATATTTGTTTTGTCTTAGAAGATTAGAGTAAATTACTCAATGTATTGAAAGTAACTCACACTTGGATTGTTACACCAATATCTGTAAGTTATTCATTCTTTGGTTTTTCCCCCACGCAATATGACATTGCTGGTGTGTGTGTGTGTGTAATCCATTCAAAACTCTCACTTGTGTCGAGATTACAAAGTAATATAGCTTAACCTGTAAGCTTTTCAATACACTTATTAGTAATCATTAGTACTGCAACAGTATATGCGTGAACATCTAGTATTCCAGAGAGAGATTATATATTTTCTATAGTTTGGTTTGTAAGGATTTGCTATGTTTTTACGAGTTGATCACGGACTGATATCAGTTAGAGAACCATTGAAAACCAGGGAGTACTGGACAGCTGCTGTTTCGTCCTAGTTTGGGAATCATCGGCAGTACGCACCCACTGGGATTCGAACCCAGGACCTTCCGGTTACAAGGCGAGCTCGTATACCATTCAGCCACTGGGACCCGATTCAATGGCCAGCTCATGAATTCTAACTTCTACCAATTCGTGATTTAGCGCGACCCCAACCATTGTCGTTGGTGGGACATCCATCCCTGGTTTTCAATGGTTCTCTAACTGATATCAGTCCGTGATCAACTCGTAAAAAGAGATTATGTATTCCAACAATTGCTTTAAAGAAAATCTCATTTTTGAAACATAAATGTCTATGTCTAAAGAATTATTCCTTATTTTTCTTTTATACACACTAGAATACTACTGAAAATGAGAACACTGTTAATCGACGAATAACCCGTAGGTCGTGTAAAACAACTGATACAAAAGAAGATGAATTTGAAGATGATTCATGGTCGATTGAAGATAATCTAAATTCATCATTTCAAAATAATAGTAATAATAATATCAATGCAGATTCCACTTTTGATGGTTCTGAATCAAATGATCCTCTAGTCTCTAGCAAGGATGACGCACAAACTTTACTACAAGATCAGTTGGAAAGAAAAACAAACGATTATTTGCACAATTTGAATGCTCGTGATGCTTTATTAAAATCTAGTTCAGATGATGATGATGACAGTCCCGGTGAAGGTGGCAATGATGATCATGATGACGATGTACGAGATGATGAAAAAGCTGCAGATAACCTCATCAAGAGGAAGAAACCTACTCCCGATGCAATAAATGGTAACAGCGCCAATGATAATAATATTACTGAAGATGTCACACATAGTAGTGATTCAAATACTTCTCAGAAGGATGCAGGAAAATCTCCTGAGTCATCTGATCCCTTTGTACGCTTAACGCGGTAAGTTCTGTTATTCTGTGTTTTTGATGACTGCCTACTTCACCTCCATTAAGTGTGTGATCTTCGATGTTCAAACTAACATGGCGATATTCTGACTTTCTCTGTTCGATTGGGAGTTTTATCTGTTACACTGGTAACACACATACACACACAAGTAACTAAATACGGTGTGTAGCTATAGGCTCCTGTGAATCTTGCGGCAGTACTTTCTACTTCAACGGTACAAAACAAACACTATATTGAAATGTGAAGTAAATTAGTAACTCAGTTAGTATATTGCTGTATTCTCTGGGCTTTTTACTTTAATAGCAAAGGCTTCATTGTACTTCTAGATGAATATCTTCAGCGTTAAATTAACATGATATTTTGAGGGGAAGACTCTGGAGTTCATCCACCGTTGACCCTACCGAGTAGCTTATACAGGCCCCAAGTCTCAAACTATTGCATATATATATATATTCTTCTGCCTTCATTCCTTTGCGTTCCGAGTGGAACATTAGGCTTCAAGCATGGGCTTTGAAGTTTCAGTAGCAGTGGTGTTTTTTTTTTACGAGATAAAGTTGTTACCCCCACACCCAAATTTCCCTCTTTACTCGTCTTAATACTGACTAAGCGAGGTTTAGGAATGCATCGGCCAGCAGTCGAACCTTGGACCGCCTGAGTGGTTGGTGAGCATGCTACTCTACTGAACCGCTGAGGCACATTATATACATAAGGTAAACACTTGTTGTCTGACGAGGATATCAAAGCAAGGCAAGCTTTCATTACTCTCAAGTCTGTGTGGAGGTCAACAGCATTCAGCGTCAAAAATAAGATCCGGATTTTCAACTCCAATGTGAAGTCAGTGCTACTATATGGATCAGAGACTTGGCGCGTCATAAAGAGCACGTCAAACAAACTACAGACCTTCATTAACAGTTGTCTTCGCTCAATACTCAAGATCAGATGGCCGGCCAGAAAAGATCAGCAACAGAGATCTCTGGCAATGAGCGAACCAACCAGGAACCGATTGTGAAACAAATAGGCAGGAAGAAATGGAGGTGGATTGGCCATACTCTGAAGAAGCCATCAAGTGACATCACACGACAAGCCATCGCTCGAGTGGAACCCGAAAGATGGGAAGCGGCGAGTCGGTCGTCCAAGAGTGACTTGGAGGAGGTCATGTGAAAAGGAGATGAAAGCGTGTGGGCAGACTTGGAGCCAGGTGAAGACTCTAGCAGAGAACCGAACGCAATGGAGACGCGTGGCTGAAGCCCTATGTTCCTCTAGGAATTAAAGGAAATAATAATAATAAATAATAATAATAAACACTTGTTGTAGACAGTAATCCTCTATCCATGCCACATTATAGACTGAATAATTTTTTTTGATTTGTTTAGCTTCTTTTTTTCAAGTCTCCTTTATTCTTTTCTTGACTATCTCTTTGTTGAGTCTTTTTTTCTCTTAAATTTTGTTCTTTCACTTACAACTTTAGTCTAACCAATGCGGCTGTGAATGAGAACTTGGAAAATCATCATAAAAAAGCGAATAAAGCGCATCATTCTTCACTCCTCGATGATGATGATGAAGATGACGAGAACGAGGACAACAAAAATAAAGACAATCATGATGTTGATTTAGATAAACAGAGTCAGTCAGAATCTCTTTCTAATAGGAAAGCTATTGATGCAAAGCCTAGTAGGCGAAATCGGAGAGTGCTTTCTAGTTCTGAATCTAATGCTGATGATGACGAGGATGATGATCACAAAGATAATAAAAACGGCAGCAACCATCACCTTGATGATGATGATGAAGAAAGTGAACAAAGCACATCCAGTGAGTCGCACAATTCTAAACAACAACAACAACTGAAATCTCGTCATAAAGTCAAACCGAATAAGTTGAAAACTCTTCGAATTACTAGATCACAAAAACAATTACTATCAGGCAAATCAAAAGTTCATCGCTCTGACGACGATGATGATGGTGGTGGTAATGATGATATTGAGGATGCGGAAGATGAAGACGACAGCGACAACGAAGAAGATGGTGAGAAAGAAAAGAAGAGGAAACAGCAGCAGAAGAAGACGAAGAAGAAGGCGGATACCAATTCTCCAACTGACGAAACAGCTACTAAGAAACGTCAACAGAAATCTTATCGTAAGAGAAGGCTGAGACGTGTACGCCTGGCGAATTCAGATGAGAGTGGCGATGATGATAATAATAATAGTGAAGAAGATGATGATAAGGATGACGCAAATCTAAAGAAGGCCAAAGAAGATAAAGATAAAGCAGAAAAGCATGAAGAGGAAACAGATGAAGGGCTAGATGCTAAAGGTCGGAAGAAGATAAGACGAATATACACTAATAATAAACTGTCTGAAGCTACTAAGGCTGCACAAGCCAGTGAAGAAGAACGTCGACGTCGTATAGCTGAAAGACAGAAAATGGTAAGTCTTGCCTGTTCAGTATTTTGTTTTTTATTCACACTATTATGTTGACAAAACTGATTTATTACTGATAAGTATGTTTTATGCGTGGCGATTGAAATAACATTTGGTAGATAGATATCATCATTTTTGTGCTAATGTTGTTTAACATCAGCTTGTTTAGTTTGGTGAATATACTCGGTGCAACTACTAAGTGGGTTTCATAAAAGTATGTGAGGTGAATCATAGGTGCCTGCGTTCTATCTCCCATGTTAGGTGGTATCATAGGGTGAGCAATATTGAGGTTAGGCTTCGGTTGAGTGCTAGGTAAGGAGGGGAAATTAATCGACGAGATTGTGAAGTTACATCGATTGAGATGGTTAGGACATGTGTTGCGTATGCATGCCTAACCAGCCATCGCCTTCCTCAACGGGCAATGTTACCTGACATAGGATGGATTAGGTTGGAAAAGAGAGAGCTAATGGTGGTGATCAAACCAAAACATGGCTTCAGCAGTCAATGAGATCCACAGCAGTTAGTTTAAGCCAGCTGGTCACGTAGGGAGGTGTATACTTCCTGGTTGGAGTCTCGGGATGATAAAAGTCAATGAAAGCTGGAGACGATTGGTGATATGGCCCAAAATCCTTGTTCCCAATGGCTGGCGTAGATGCATTCACTCTTTGTGATTTATTTTATTTGTTTTCCTTCACGTTCCCAGTGGAACATAAGGCTCAAGCTTGAAGTTTCTGTAGCAGTGTTTATTTTACAGGATTGGGTTGCTAGCCTCATGCCCAACCTTTCCTCTTCACCAACATTATTCAGGCTTAGGGAGGTAAAGGAGTGCGTCGGCCGGGGATCGAACCCCGGACCATGTGCATGGTCGGTGAGCGTCCTAAGCGCTATGCCACCGATGCACTTTGTGATTTATAATGTCCAATAAAATTCTATTGTTCTTCCATATTACTATTCTTTTTGCCTCATATTTCTGTTTATTATCTCTCTTTTGAATCTTTCTTTCCTATCTTATCTTACCTTGTGTGTTGCGTGGGGGGAGAGAGTGGCGACTCGAACCGCTGCACGTCGGTGCAAAGTTCTATGTTGAAACCATTCAGTCAGAAACAGTAAAAACCAAGAATTTTAGGACTACTCATGTTTGGAAATACAATAGTGAGTTGTTTTATTCCTCACGCGGAATGAATTCCAGGATAAAGTGTCTCAGGGAGCACGTTATTATTCCTGGATTGAATTGAAGTACTATAGATATAGTTCCTCAGCTATCATCAATCCACAATGTCATTGCAGATGCAATTGATGAGTAACTGTATACATATTCTATTTGATAGACCGGCTGTATTAGGCATGGCTTTTGACTAGAGCTTTTATAAGTCCATGTCAAAGCTAGTTTATAATCAATTGCGGATTGATATTAGATAATAAGTATAAGTATTTAATCGTTTTCAAGGTAAGTTTAATAAACAGAAGTCAGGAAGAAAACTTTGGTACAAAACTTTACTAGCAAACGGTTTTATTGCTGAAGTACATTGGTATGGTTGTGGATTTAATTTTGATGTCACTTGTCTGGTTGTCTCTGACAATAAGAGGATGCGCATCTTGTAATCTTGGCAGTTGAATATGCCATCCTCGACTGAGTGTTATTTTTCTCTCACTGAGATGTGACGTCGATATTTATGACACAAAAGTTATGATGATGTAATGGAAGCCTTGTGTGTTTATCACAGCTTAGGTATTAGCGTAAACCAAAGAACAGTTACTACGCTTAAATTACGCGAGTTGATGTCTTTTCGCATCGGTGTTAACATCAACCTTGTCAAGCATTGTTTGTCTGATCTCTGGAACAGTGATAGTGTAAGATAAAGTTTACGGGCAAGTTCAAATTGGATTTTACTACGTACGTGTTTCTGCGCAGGCAAAAAATGTTCATCATATATGAAGACATATTGTGACAGAAAGAATACAAATGCTCAATGACTTGACTTATATTTAAGGTTGATTATTGATTACTAGAATTCACAAACATCCTTTAAACTAAAAGATATTATATATATATTTTGTATTATGACTCTGTGTTTCTTATGGAATGAGCGCATTGAATCACAAACTTAAGTATTAGTGATACTCGTTTTAATAGTTGACCTGGTCATTGAGAGCGGAAGACATGAAAAGATTAGCTGTCTTCGATCATAGGTGTCTGCGTTCTATCTCCCGCGTGAAGTGGTATAATAAGGTGAGCAATATTGAGGTTAGGCGTCGAGTGCTAGGAAAGGTGGGGAAATCAGTCGACGAGACTGTGAAATTACGTCGGCTGAGATGGTTAGGACATGTGCTACGTATGCCTAGTCATCACCTTCCTCGACGGGCAATGTTAGCTGATATAGGGTCAGGCTGGAAAAGACCTAGCGTCGGTCAAACCAAAACATGGCACCAGTCAATGAAATCTACAACAGTTAGTCTAAGCCACGTAGGAAGATGTATACTGACTGTCTGGTTGGGGTCCTCGGGATGGTAAAAACCAATGGTTGGAAACAATTGGTGATATGGCTCAAAATCGTTGTCAGTGGCGCAGATGCATCCACTCCTTGTGATTTATGATTTCCAATGAAACTGTTTTGTTCTTCGTTATTACTATTCCTTTGTCTCACGCCTCTGTTTACTGTCTATATTATGCATTTCTTCTACTTTCTTCTCTTGCTTTGTGTGCTACATGGAGTGTGGCGACTTGAACTTCCGCACATATGTGCAAAGTTCTATGTCGAAAACTGACTAACCGACCCTTTTAATAGTTATTCTTGGTGTATAATAACGGAAGTGTCTGAGTGGTTGTTACTCTTCCCGATTGCCCACACTACAAATGTTGATAACTTCTTCGAGTACGTGAAATAGAAAAAGCATTTGTTTTGCATGACCATGGAGCCTAAGAGGAGAGACAACTGCTTGAGATCGGTAGTAGTATGCAATCTGCTTAAAGGTGGAGAATTTGAAGGTCGATCCCGATGGCTATGGAACTCTTTAAGGTTAGTCTTGATGTGTAATTTCACGAACTTCCTAGAGTGGAGAGGTAGCATAACTGACTTGCTAGTCGTCCTAACTTAGTATAAACAACCTACACTATGATAGTGAATGCTTTGTGTCTAAACCCTATATAACTGATTTTGATTTAGCATTGTGCGTCGGTAAAATGCTCGCCAACCAAGCACGTGGTCCGTGTTTCGATCCCCGGCCGACGCACCTCTTTACCTCGCGAAGCCGGTGATAAGACCGGTAAAGAGGGAAGGTTGGGCATGAGGCTAGCAACCTCATCCTGTAAAAATAAACACCCCTGCTACTGAAACCTCAAAGCTCTAGCTTGAAACCCTATATTCCCCTGGGAACGTAAAGGAATAAAAAATTGTGAGGCCTATAGGAACACTCGTTCAGCTGTTAACACAGTTGTCAGTAGGAATTAGTTACTCTCAGATGAACATATTCATGCACTGGCGTTCTCTTAAACTTACCAACTAGGATTCGATAAAGAGCTGAAACATTGTGTACAAAACTTTGCAGAACACTTAGGTTAACCTTTTGTACATCAATTTTTCTAAAATTCACTTTTAGGTTAATAATTGTTTTTTTTTCCAAAATTTCAAAGTCTTTTTGGAAATTTGGTTGATAGCATTATTATAATTTCAGTCTGTAGTTAGTTATTCGGCGGCTATTGTTGCTTTGAGTTTTGAGTACAAAAATACTAGGAGGGTAATATTTTTTTTGCAGTTAAATAATAAAAAAAAGTTTAGTTTAATAAGATTGAATTTTAATTTCCTCTATGAAATTTTCTTTACTATTAATTAGTATAATGAATTCGTTGTACAAGATGGTGAAGGCATCAATACAGTTACAACAAAGTTGATTTTAGATCCTGGTGATCCTGTTATCGAAGTACATCCAGGAATATTGAAGCATTTAAAGCCACATCAAGTTGAAGGTATGCTTAAAATACTTTATCATTGTGTGTGTGTGTGTGTGTGTTGTAATAATGTTCCTTTGTAAAAATGAATGCATAGTGCCATATTATTGACAAATTATGTAAGTGAAGTGTGCGTCGGTGGTACAGCAGTAGAATGCTTGCCAACCACACATATGGTCCCGGGTTCGACCCCCGACCGATGCACTCCTAAACCTTGCTAATCCAGTGGTAAAATCGATAAAGAGAGAGAAGGTTGGGCATGAAGCTAGCAACCCGCCCCTTAAAAATAAACACCACTGCTACTGAAACTTCAAAAAAGCTTTAACTTGAAGCCCTATGTTCCATTAGGAATGTAAAGGAACAAAATAAATAGAAATAATAATGTAAATGAAGTGGTGATTTATTGATTTGAAAACAAATTCAGTAGGATTATCATGACATAATGCTGGATTTTGTCATGTCATTAGCATCAGTCGGCTTTAGGGCTTCATAACAGTGCTTAGTTGCGCAACTGTGGAGCTATTATCCAATGATTGAGGTTGTGTAGTTGTGACCAAGTAGAGGATGACGAGTTCAAGTTTTCAGCCTGTGTTGTGTTTGTGTACTTAAGAATCATCATCGATCAGAATAATGTTGTCAGGGTTGTCTGTAATAGATTAACTAACTGATTTCAGAGTAGTTGATCATGGCGTTTACTAAAATAGTTAAACTGAAGCGTTAAATATATATCTCAACTGAAACTATTAGTCAAAGGAGCGAATAGGAAATATTTGAAGTAAACTCGTCACCTGGGTTCGAGTCCCGCTTGGGTTGGGTAACTGGGTTGTATCACCAGCATTCACACTATAAGTGTGACTCATATCTTGGTACATAAGGAATTTTTCCGGTTAATAGAGTTCTAACTAACTAATTTCTACGAACTCTGATCAACATTTGACCGTATCGTTCCATAATAATTGTGCACCGAGTGAAAATTAGACTTATGTAAAAATTATATTTGTATGAATCTCAGCGAAATTGAAATGAATCATTATAACGTTTCGTTCGGCAAGTCGATCTGAACTTCTTCAGGGAAATAATAAAGGTGTACATACATATATATATAGGACACATTTTATTTTATAGTTCTTGTCCAATCATATCTGAGTCATAATTACATTGGATTCATGTACAAACAGACAGTCTTACTAGCCCTCACAGTTTCCCTTGTTTTGAATATCTGATTAACTAATATAGAGACTCAAAGGACTTATGCTATGCTGCTAAAGTCTTCAGTTGCATTCACCATCTTTGCATTGTAGACGTTCGAATGTAGGAGATTGAGGTGTTGAGCGATTAACGTTCACAGTAGTGTATCTTTTCAGGAGATATGCAGATGAAAGTGGTTTTGCCTCCTACAATCTTTGACATTTGTTCATGAAAGATTCTCAGTAGGTTTAGTGACTGATATTTTCAATATTATTCCCTATTGTAGTTGTTATTACGCCTGTTGTTGCAGTGTACACCGTCAAATATCGTAGTTTTGGAGAAAAGCAAACAATTCTTATCCCCTCATCTTGTTAACCCTAAAAGTTTCTTTTGTTTCAGATATTATAAAATACTTTTAGCAATTTTCATTCTGCTAACTGTTAGTCTCTTCTGTGGTGATGTAATAATGTGTAGGCTTTTGATATATGTGTTGTCATTATAAACGTATGCCTGGAGATGTCTGTTACGAACGTTGAAAAAAACTGATCACAAATAGTCTTTTGTATGTGTTGATTCCCATGTTTATTTGTTCATTTCTTTTCCACTTTTTCTTCTCTTCACAACTGTAATAACTGGGATCGAATTCCTGGGTTGAACTTTGTGATTATCATGAAATTGATTACTATAGTTTACACATGCCTATCCCTATGTGCGTCTGTGGCATAGCGGTTAGGACGCTCGCCGACCATGCACATTGTCCGGGGTTCGACCCCCGGCCGACGCACTCCTTTACCTCGCTAAGCCAGAAACAATGCTGGTGAACAGGAAAGGTTGGGCATGAGGCTAGCAACCCAATACTGTAAAATGAACACCGCTGCAGAAACTTCAAGCCACTAGCTTGAAGCCCTATGTTCCACTAGGGAACGTGAAGGAAAAAAATCCCTATGAGTTATTTACATTTTGTTAGATTAGACTTTACTTGGTCGTACGTGTGAAATGTTATTGGTCGCACTGCGCTTATGATTAGTCACTGCTGAGTTATTCAGAACAGATATCTCATGTTTCCGGCAATGAGTTACGGTCATAATGTAAGATCCTATGGAATATTACCCAGTTGGGGTCGAAATTCGAAGTGGAGCACAATATCTGAAAGTCTAGTAGTAGTAGTCCTTAAGCCACTGAGACTCTGTATCACTAAACTGAGAGAAAATTGACTGATTATTACTAGTAGTGTAACAACAGAAGACAAGGGCCGGGCAACAGATTAATAATTTATAGATTTTTATGTACATTATTATTAGCGTTATTGTTAGCAGAGATGTCACGTCTTCTGATTGGTTGTTTTCTTGCTGAAGGTCATCTCTTCATCTCTTTGTTGCCGTTTCTTACAAAGTCAGGCCATATATCTGCGAATCGTATTTGCACACGTTAAGTCTGCTGTGATTGATTGGTTGGTGAGTTCCTCAATTGAATTTTAGATTTTTCCGTCGATTGATGATCACTCACTGAGAAATGCAGGTAAATCCAGATGACGAGTCCCAAATAGGATGAAATGCGCATCCTGGATTCCACTGCTAGTCACCATCCACCAATTAAATACTAGTTAAGCCTTGTTATTGTGTTTTTTTTTCTCATGACCCCGATCAGGGACGTAAACATTGACGTAAATTGTTGTCTACAATTTTTGGCTAGCCGACAGCTATCACCACAGTAGTAATAAATTTGTGTAGAATCTATCAGAGAAGTGTATTTTCTAAATTTTTGTTTTTATATATATGAAGCTAGTTTTCAAGGGGTGAATGATCTCATCGATCTCACTACGTCACTAGTACTTATTAGTTGTCGTTTTCTCTAGGCATGATTTACTTTCGACAACTCATAACCCTATTTAAGCTAGAATATGTGGGGTACGTTTTTTATGGGTCATCTGCTCATTGTTTCATAATCATCATCATAGTTGTATATTTTCTGAAATATTTCATCTTGGTCTTTTTTGTTTTCTATCACCCTCGTCGAATTCTATTTCAGCTGTTCGCTTTCTATGGGATTGTACCATTGAATCAGTGGAGCATCAAAAATCGTGCAATAATGAATCATCTTCTACAACAACAACAACAACTGGGAATGGTGCAATTCTTGCTCATTGTATGGGATTAGGCAAAACACTCTCGGTCATCTCATTCTTGCATACACTACTCAGATATCCAAAACAACTGAATATTCGAACATGTTTAATTATCTGCCCAGTGAATACATTACTCAATTGGAAACATGAATGGGATATGTGGTTACCTGAAGATGAACCTGTCGATGTATTTGAATTGGCCTCGAAAGGCAGTAGTAGATTTAAGTTGGAAATTCTAGAAAATTGGCATAAAAATGTAAGCATTATTATTATTATTTTTTCTCTATTATGCATTTTTAAATATATATTTAAATTGCTAAAATGATGTGTTCGTAAAAAGAATTGACTTGAGAGATTTCAACATTGTTCTACCCGACGTTTCATCCCATGGGGAGGGGTTTTAACTTTTTGATTGCATGGAGGATTTCATCATGAGCTGACATCAGTTAGAGAAACACTGGAAAACCTGGGAGTACTGGACAGCTGTTTTGTCCTAGTTTGCGACTCTTCATCACCCACCGGGATTCGAACCCAGATGGGTGCGTACTGATGAAGAGTCCCAAACTAAGACGAAACAGCTGTCCAGTACTCCCAGGTTTTCCACTGGTTCTCTAACTGATGTCAGCTCATGATGAAATCCTCCATGCAATCAAACAAAATCCCTACAAAACCAAAACTTGAAAATTATACTAGTGCTGCGTATTCAGGCATTAACCTGGGGTTCTAGTAGGAAGATGTGACCAGTAGGGTACAGCAGGTTGAAGATGAGGCAGTAACTCATCGAAGAAGACATTGCGAAATGGTCGCGTTATGTCGTGAATTGGCGGAAGTTAGAATTCAAGGACCATTGGACCAAGCTCGCCTTGTAACCAGAAGGTCCTGGGTTCGAATCCTGGTGGGTGCGCACTGATGAGGAGTCCCAAACTAGGGCGAAGCAACTATCGAGCACTCCCAGCTGGTTTTCCAATGGTTCTCTAACCGATTTCAGCTCATGATGAAATCCTGTAACCAATCAATCAAATCCCCACAAACTAAGTTTTAACTTTTTCACAGTTATACACTATTGTTGAAGGTCGTTGTAAAGTGAATTTAGAAAACGGTAAAACTATACTGAGGTTATTATTAATATCATTAAGTGTAAAATAAATATAATGAGCGTTCACTGTACATAAGGCAGAGATGATACCTTTTTGTTACCACATATGTGTGTACTCAATTAATTGCCTTCAACTGGAATATTTATGTTCACATGTTCATAACTTTGTTTTAATTATTATCATATCTGCCTTATGAGATACACACATGAAACAAATTTCATCATTGATTATCTTCAGATTTTTATTTATGTGTTACCACTGAGTACTACTATTCATCTATTTTGTTCTTTTTATTCTATAAAACCGTTTTAATCGAAGTCGCCTTCACTCTGAATTTTTCTTTTCCTCAAAGCTTTTTGATTGTTATTTGTCTTCAGGGAAATTTGAATGTTAGTAGGGTTATTGAATTTTTGTGGTTTGAAGACTGAGAGAGGTATTCAGCTTTACTGAAGGTAGCAGATACCGTGCTTTTATGAGTACCAACCAAGAAGGAGATGGAGCCTACCTAGTATGGTTTCGCTTTGCTTATGTAAACTTGTGTGTGAATCCATTTTACTTTGTCAATTATTGATTTTACGATATCCTTTCTCATAGTTGAGTCAGTTGAACATCTGTATTTTGAATTGTCGATTTGTTCTTCTAGTTTTAGTAGATGTAAAAAATTGTTTTATTATCGATTAGTTTTGTTCATGTGAGTGAATGTATCTGACTTGATTGGCTATGGTCTTTTTAATATCCCGGCCAACAGCGACAGCAACAACAACAGACAACAATCAGCAACATTTGGAGAAATCTGAAAGAATAAACCTCCTTTACCTACCTAACCGGGAAGCATCGTTTCAACTACAGGCGGACCAAATTGATGAGGATATCAAAGCGAGGGTCGGGGAAGCAAAGCAAGCAAGCTTTTACTACTCTCAAGTCTGTGTGGAGATCAACAGCACTCAGCGTGAAAAATAAGATCCGGATTCTCAACCGCAATGTGAAGTCAGTGTCACTATACGGATCAGAGACTTGGCGCCGCGTCACGAAGGGTACTTCGAACAAACTACAGACCTTCATCAACAGCTGTCTTCGTATAGTACTGCTGAAGATCAGATGACCGGACAGAAAAGATCAGCAACAGGGATCTCTGGCAATGAGCGAACCAACCCAGCAGGAACCAATTGTGCAACAAATATGCAGGAAGAAATGCAGGTGGACTGATTGGCCATACTCTGAGAACACAAACCATCAAGTGAGTGACATCACACACCAGGCCATCGCTCGAGTGGAACCCGAATGGGAAGCGGCGAGTTGGTCGTCAGTTCGAGAGTGGGGTGTCATGGAGGAGGCCATGCGAAGAGGAGATGAAAGCATGTGGGCAGACGTGGAGCCAGGTGAAAAGGTTGGCGGAGAACCGAACGCAATGGGAACGTGCAACTGAAGCCCTATGTTTCCCTAAGAACTAAAGGAAACAGTAGTAAATAATAATAATCGTTAATTTCTTACATGAGAAAGGGTTAGTCATAGATTCTCTGTTCTATATTAGTTAATTTGTTGGCCATTGAAATTGTTAGTCAATCTGAATGATTATTGATGACTAGAATATCACTGGAAGCCCTTATGTCGAAGAAAGTTATCTCAGAGGACAATTATAGTAGGTCATTCCTTAACATTTCTATAGAGTTACCTTATTTCGATTGACCAACTGTCGTTTGAACAAGTGTACGTTGGTCTTTGATTAAGGCACCTAACTGCCAGCAACAACCAGCAATCACCATCAACGGGAGAGATTTGAAGGAAGTCACTTTTTTTACTTATCTAGGTAGCGTCATTTCAACTACAGGTAGCACTGATTAGAATGTCATAGGTAGGATCGGAAAAAGAAGACAGACCTTCACTACTCTGAAATCATTGTGGAAATTTGCTGCACTACCAGCATAAAGAACAATTTCCGGATCTCCCACACTAATGTCAACTTAGTGCTTCTATGTGGTTCCAACAGGTTACTGCAGACTTTCATCGATAACAGCCTCTGCTGGCTCGATAGTGTGAAGATCAGGTGACCAGAAAGGGTAAGCAACAAGGAACTTTGAAAGGGAAGCAATCGAGAACTTATCTCTCAACAAATACGCCGGGGGAAATTGCGATGGATTAGACATACGCTGAGGAGATTAAGTGACTTCGCTCATCAGACAGAGCCTCGAGTAGAATCCGAATATAAAAAGACGAGTTGGGTGTGAGTTCGAGGGTGACATGGGAATTGTGTTGGTAGAAGGTGAAACATTATGGGCTATCGTGGAGCCAGCTAAGAAGTACTGCAGAGAACTGAGTGATGTACTGGAGATGTACTGTTAAAGCCGTGTTTCACTCGGAACCCAAGGGAGTAATAATAATAATAATAATAATTTCCAAGAGTTGATATTTAAAGATTTGATTTGTTTTTCAAGTTTGACCACGGATTGATATCAGTTAGAGAGCCATTGGAACAGCAGAGAGTACTGAACAGTTGTTTCGTCCTAGTTTGGGACTCATCGGCAGTACGCACCCACCGCCAGGGATCGAACCCAGGACCTTTCGGCTGTAAGGCAAGCTTCGTAGATCATTCAGCCACTGTGACCTGACTCAATGGCCAATGTCCATGAATTCTAACTTCTACCAATTCGTGGTTGCGCTAGAATCACGAGTCAGGTCCCAGTGGCTGAATGATCTATGAGCTTGCCTTGTAACCGGAGGGTCGTGGGTTCGAAGCTCAGTCGGTGTGCTGCTGCTGAGTCCGAAACCAGGACGAAACAGCTTCCCAGTACTCTGTGCTGGTCTTCAGTGGTTCTCTAACCGATATCAATCCGTGGTCAAACTTGAAAAATAATAATAATGCTGCTATCTTCTGTTTTTGCTTTAATGAGCTGTTTATTTACTTGTATTATTATTATTATTTTTCCTTCACGTTCCCCAGTGGAACATAGGGCTTCAAGCTAATGGCTTGAAGTTTCTGTAGCAGTGTTTATTTTACAGGATGGGGTTGCTAGCCTCATGCCCAACCTTTCCTCCTTACCAGCATTATTTCTGGCTCAACGAGGTAAAGGAGTGCGTCGGCCGGGGATCGAACCCTGGACCATGTGCATGGTCGGCGAGCGTCCTAACCGCTATACCACCGATGCCGTTTACTTGTATATCTGTGTATTATTCATTTGACACCTTCTTTATGATAACTTATAATGTGTATATTCGTTTCACCTTGATTTTACTTGCTTATTTCTTTTTTTCTTTTCTTAAAAGGGTGGTGTACTTATCATCGGTTATGATATGTTTCGTAATTTCGTTATGACATTAATGAAACGATCAAGGAGTAAACATGTGAAAACTACAATCTCATCAGGTTTGCTTAATCCTGGTCCAGATATTGTTGTCTGTGATGAAGGACATTTAATGAAAAATGCTAAAACGCATATATCGAAGGCTGTATCACAAATTCGTACTACTAAACGTGTTATATTAACTGGAACACCGTTACAGAATAATCTAAATGAATGTACGTTGTCTGTTTTATTTCTGTCAGTGAGAATTATTATTATTATTAAGTTAATCTCTGCCGTGTTACTTTTATTTGTTACTTATTGATAGTTAAAGAAAGTTGTAACTCAGCAGTCTTTTGCAGCTGTATGCTTGCTGTTCTCATTGGAACATAGGGCTTCAAGCTTGAGCTGTGAAGTTCCAGTAGCAGAGGTGCTCTTCTTTTATGCGTGTTGGTGTTGCCAGCGTCACGTCAATGCTTCCCTTTTTTTACCGGGCTTATCACCGGCTAAGGGAGGTTAAGGAGTGCATCGACCGGGGTTCGAACCCCAGGCCATGTGCATGGGTTTGCCAGCATTCTACCGCTGTGAACCGCAGACGTACATGCTTGCTGTGAGCTTTTACTAATTCTGTCTGTATCTGTTCTGCTCTCGTAAATCTAGCGGCAGACATTAATTCGACAATACCACTGGTTGTTGTTGTTGATATTTCAGCTCAGAGACAAGAGACGAATAGCTGTAGTTACACTTTTGAACTGACATTACGTAACTACTGGTACACAAAAATGTTCGTTCTATTGGCCATTTAGTTTTATCATACATTCAGGAAATAATACACATCTATTATTGATTAAGCTAAAGTGGTTTTGGTGTTCCCTTTGATTATCTGAACTGAACATAGTGAACATTCAATATTTGTTTCTTTTTGTCTTTCAAATAGATCATGCAATGGTTGACTTTGTCAAACCAAATTTATTAGGAACTCTTAAAGAATTTAATAATCGTTTCGTTAATCCAATTAAAAATGGACAACATTCGAATTCTACGCCAAGAGATGTTAACATAATGAAGAAAAGGGCTCACATTTTATATAAAACGTTGGATGGATGTGTTCAGGTAAAAATTAAATAATTCAACTAACACAATGCTTAATGAGAGTCCTTTGATCATATTTCGAATTGTTTTATATGTACATATGTCATATTGTCAGGAAGCCTTAAACCTCAGTGTCGTGCTTGTTGGTACTCGTTAGTAGTAAGGCTAATATACAACCATGAGGGCACTGTCCCCTCTGAAATTTGGACTCGCGTCACCTGGTGCTGCAGTTAGAGATATTACTCAAGCCTCGGATAGTTCAATGACAAAATCTCTGATTGCAGCACTGAGTGACTCATTTTTGAATTGCTCATAGTCTCTTATCTCCTCCTTGCACGATCTCCCCCATGTCACCCTCGGATGCCCACTTGTCATTTCCAATGATTGCTCGAGGACTGGCCTGGCACGCGGTGTCATTCGACGGTCCCTTCACAGTGTGTGTCCAACTCGTCGTCATTATCTTCAGCGTATTTGTTGAATAGAGGATCTTGGTTGGTTTGCTCCCAGAGTTTCTTGTTGCTAATTCTTTGTGGCTGGTCATTCAATCTTCAATATACAGCGAGAACAGCTGTTGATAAAAGTGTACAGTAGCCTGTTGGGAAGGCTTTTCGTGACGCACAGTGCAAGTTTCTGACACATATATAGAGAACTGACTGACTTCACATTGGTGTTGAAAATCCGACTACCATAGGGTAGAGTTTTTACAGGGTTTTGAGACACACCAAAATTGATGAATACCAACAAGCTCGAAACCTA
This sequence comes from Trichobilharzia szidati, assembly GCA_944472155.2. NCBI lineage: Eukaryota > Metazoa > Platyhelminthes > Trematoda > Strigeidida > Schistosomatidae > Trichobilharzia > Trichobilharzia szidati. The sequence goes on along the minus strand of OX235274.1, from coordinate 102,884,307 downwards.
GGCTTAGAGCTTTCTACCAATTGCAATATTTCAAAAGTGCAAGATGATGTCGAACCTCCTAGATTGGTTGACCACATAACGAAGTGACTGGTGGGATTCAGTCGGTACCACTAAGGATTGGCCACCTAATACTAATTGATATAATGGTGTGGAGTCTAAGACGAAGTACTCACTCACTACATTAGGCATTATCGTCGCCCAACTGATTTCTCCCTCAATGTTTCTTTCTGTTGATTCTCTTTATCACTGAAGTGATGGAAATCGGCAAGCAGTTGAAGTGCTGAACACATAATTCCATTAATCATTTGTTATGAAAGTAGACATTAGTAGTCATTGACTGTGAAAATTCTTTGAGAATATGCAAATTTTGACTTTTTGAGGGTGGTTATGTCTAGTTCACTGATGTTTGTCTAAAGCTTGTGAGGAGTGCTAAATGAGTCACTCGCCTATCAGCAGGACATCTAGTTATCAAGGTAAGGCATTGTGGAGGAAATTATTGAATATAAAGTTGTGTATCACTGAGAGATGTAGATTATTTCAATAAATAGAATGAAAGGAGATTAATGATGTTGTGGTTTTCAATGCTTTGTGATAATGGTGACTATTAAGACTACAAAGTAAAATATTTAACTAACATGCAAGCCAAGAAGGCTTAATTTTTCATGAATATATGTAACTGTTGTGTATTTTTATACCTCATACTGTTAGTATTTTGTTTAAGTGTAGTCTGAAACATAAATCGGCTACTGGCGTTTTTAAGAGTCCTACAGACTCGATCTTTGGATAACAGAAAAATGCTCTCCTTGTGTCCTACAATATCGTGGGTCTCCTACCGGAAGCATTTTAACTTTATGCATCATTTGGTTATATTTCACACGTACCATCATTTATATCATCAGCTCAATTGTGTCTTTTCTATTCACACTTGTATTTTATTACAGCGTAGAGATTACAGTGTATTAACTAAATATCTACCGCCTAGGCATGAATATGTGATAATGTGTAGATTAACAAAAGTTCAACAAGAATTATATGCCTATTATTTAGAAAATTTTAATGATCTGGATATCACTAAAAATAATAATCGAGATGATACGCATCGTCGGAAGACATTGTTTACAGTTCAACAAACACTCTATCGGATATCTACACATCCTTATGCATTACGCATACATGAAACCAAAGAAGCTCGTAAAGTAAGTTTGTATGTGTGTGTGTTTGTTTGTTTGTAATTTTTACTTTTACTTATTCTCTCAGAAATATTATTTTATGTGGATATGAAAGGATGCTTCTAAAAGAAGAGGCGTTCAGCGATATCTTTCTCAAGCTTTACAATCTGTCTGTCTGTCTGTCGGTTTACGACATAGAACTTTGCACATATGTGCGCCAGTTCAAGTCGCCACACTACATGTAGCACACAAAGAAAGAGAAGAAAGTAGAAGAAATGCATAGTATAGACAGTAAACAGAGGTGTGAGACAAAGGAATAGTAATAACGAAGAACAAAACAGTTTCAGTGGAAATCATAAGTCACAAGGAGTGGATGCATCTGCACCAGCCATTGAGAACGATTTTGAGGCATGTCACCAATTGTTTCCAACCACTGGTTTTTACCGTCCCGAGGACCCCAACCAGGAAGCCAGTCTACATCTTCCTACGTGGCTTAGACTAACTGTTGTGGATTTCACTGACTGATGAAGGCATGTTTTGGTTTGACCGCTGCTAGCTCTTTTCCAGCCTGACCCTATGTCAGCTAACATTGCCCGTCGAGGAAGGCAATGACTAGGCATACGTAACACATGTCCTAACCATCTCAGTCGTAATTTCACAGCCTCGTCAATTGATTTCGCATATATATACATATGTGTAAATTTTCTTAGTAACAAAAGAAATTTCGCCAAAGGTGTATCACTCGAGCTGTAAGTATTAGGTGGCAATTACGTAACACACGAAGCGTTAATCATGTAAGAACTGAGAATAAAATTAATTAAGGAAATGGAGTAATGTTATATAAAACTGATGGGTTTGAGCAGAATTCAACTAGTATTGAAAGAGAGTCAAGTTAACAGTAGAGGATTACGACCGTTATAAGGGTGGGGGAGTGGAGAAGAAAAATACCATAATTGAAAAACAAAAAAATTACGTATCCAGTGTAAAGACAAATTAGGTCCATTGTAGGTTCAGTGACTGGAAGAACTCCTTCTGTATGTGGAGTTTGGGATTTAACATATAGATTGCCATCGCTTCTGCGGTTTGAAAAAGTTTGATTCGTTCTCCTTTTCCAAGATTTCCGCATTTTCTGTAGATAACTTTGAAGTTGATGTGTGGGTAAGCTTGATTTCTAGATTCGATCATTTGTTCCAGGATAGAGCTCTGGTGAGGGAGGGATCTGTTTTCTTTATAAAACCACAAAGGTAATTGTCCGATGATACGTCTGGATAGCGAACTCTGGGTACGGCCAACAGGAGCAGGTGAACTGATAGATACACATTAATGAAGCCAGCGGGGGTAGCTTATCCTTTATGTTCACGCGAATCATTGGTTTGGTAGGGAAAGTGAGTCTAAGTTCATCCGCAAAGAATGTTTTCAGTGAGCGGGATAGGCAGTTTCCCAATATTTCTGCCGATGAGTCTTCATTTGAATTGTAGATTCAGATAGAAAAGTCCTTGGGTGCAGAAAGTGTAGGCAGTTTTAATGGTGTAGATTTTATGGACTTTGTGATGAAGCGTTCCGGGCAGCCATTTTCAATGAGAATCGTTTTTAGAGTGCTCATTTCCTTTTCCATAGTGTCAGGGCTACAAATATTACGGATTAGGTGACTCAATAAACGGATTAAGTTTAGTTTTGTATATGATGACACTCAACTATAGAAGTTTATGAGTTGTCTATTCCACTTCAGCTTTCTGTGGATGGATCTCTTCAGTGTTCCATCTTGTCCGCGTCTTGTTAATTGAACGTCCAGAAAACGTATTTTTGAATCTTTTGGAAAAATCCAGAGTGTTCTTCAAATTCTCTTGATTATTGAAGATATTGCAAGTATCATCCATGTATATTATGTAAAATCCACAGATGTCAGTCATTTTCTCTAAGTATGTGTATTTGAGTTTCGACATGAAGAAATCTGTAAGCCCATAGCTATACCTTCATTTTCTCTACATATTTCAATACTGAAAGAGAATCGAACACATTTAAGGTCCATTTCAACAAGCGTTCCTCCAAATAATCATCAGGTATCCCAATGTTTAACTCCTTTGAATCAATATGTTCGCATATGTAGCATAGTGTTTCAGTTAATAATGGGGCATTCGTAAACAATTAGAGCACATCTAGCAAGACAGTGATTCTAAAGATTTTAACTCATATAATTAGTTTGTCTGAGTTTATTATGAATTTTTGAAAAATTATGGATACACGTGACTTTTGCAAGTTTGGTTCTCTCCGTTCTGCAATTAAATTACATCAATTTATTTCAGTGATTGAGGAAGTATTTGACTTTATGAATTTCTAGACACTTTTGCACAGCTGTGTGCTATAGAGTTTCGACTTGTTGATGAGAACCGTATTCATGTGATGTTTATTTTCGTTATCCCTACTTTTATATTCATGCCTATAGAAATTCTTGTGAGACTCATCTTTTGTTCTATCGATACTTATTAGCATAGCCAATATAGTTCTTTTTTCACTCGCGACCCGGAGGTTACATCGGAGTCCTGGTATGCAAGAGTGCAGTGCAGCATTGCAGTCACTCATGGTCTGTCTCTGGGAGAACTCCCCGGGCCTTGGGCAGAGAGTGCCGTCCGTTGAATGCGGGTTTCCCGCTCAGTCTCCTTTCCTAACCTACGGAGAGGCATTTCGTTGCATTACATACAGTCTGTCTGTGTGTACTGCAGTGTGATACTGAGTAGGCGGACTGGATGAGTGGGCGCTAGCCTCAGGTCTACAGTTATTCGTCTGTCATCACAATGGGGGTCACGGGGCGCGACGCCTTTATTGTGCGTCGGTGGCACAGTGGTTAGGACTCTCGCCGACCATGCACATGGTCCGGGGTTCGATCCCCTGCCGACGCACACCCGATATCTATGGTCGGCCTGAATTTGGGCTACCGATATCCATGCTGAAAATTCCATACTTGTACTGAAAATACGGTGTGGAATAAAGCTGTAAATCAAAATAAATAAATAAATAAATAAATAAATTCAATAGCAGGGATTAGATTGGTTACAGGTTTAATCATGAGCTGACATCGGTTTGAGAACCATTGCGAAACCACGGAGTGCTGGTGGACAGCCGCTTCGCCTTTTATTTGGGACTCTTCATCAGTACTCACACACGACCCACTGGGGTTCAAACCCAGGACCTTCTGGTTAAAAGGTGAACTGTTAAACCGGCTAGCACGTTGACCGCTTCACTTATTTGGGAAGTACCATCAGCCCCAATGGGTTGATCTCTGACGAAATCTCAGCACGAAAACAGAGGGCTAGTTTCGCATGCCAGTTTACGCCGTCTCTGGCGTAGACGTGATATCTGACTATCGACCAAAGGGCGTGTGTACTGCTCATCAATCGGCCCCGTCCTCCTTTATGGCTGTGAGACCTGACCATTGAGAGCGGAAGACATGAAAAGATTAGCTGTCTTCGATCATGGGTGCCTGCGTTCTATCTCCTGCTTGAAGTGGTATAATAGGGTGAGCAAAATTGAGATTAGGCGTCGAGTGCTAAGTAGGTGGGAGGGGAAATCAGTCGACGAGACTGTGAAGCTGTATCGACTGAGATAGTTAGGACATGTGTTACGTATGCCTAGTCATCGCCTTCCTCGACAACAGGCAATGTTAGCTGATATAGGGTCAGGCTGGAAAAGAGCTAGCGTCGGTCAAACCAAAACATGGCACCAGTCGATGAAATCTACAACAGTTAGTCTAAGCCACGTAGGAAGATGTAGACTGGCTTCCTGGTTGGGGTCCTCGGGACGGTAAAAACCAATGGTTGGAAACAATTGGCGACATGGCTCAAAATCATTCTCAATGGCTGGTGCAGATGCATCCACTCCTTGTGACTTATGATTTCCACTGAAACTGTTTTGTTCTTCGTTATTACTATTCCTTTGTCTCACACCTTTTTTTAGTGTCTATACTATGCATTTCTCCTACTTTCTTCTCTTTCTTTGTGTGCCACATGGAGTGTGGCGACTTGAACTGTCGCACATATGTGCAAAGTTCTATGTGGAAAACCGACCGACCGACCGAGATCAGCTAGCTTCCGGGACCTGAATCAACGGCCTATGAGGACAGGCACAGATTACACAGGATGACTTATATTGTGCCTTATATTGTGAATTGATTGAAGTTAGAATTGATGGGGCATTTTAATCGGTTCCCAGTGGCTGAATGGTCTACGAGCTTACCATGTGACCAGAAGGCGGTGGGTTCCAACTCCGGAAGTTACGTACTGATGAGGAGTCTCAGACTGGGCCGAAATAGCTGTCCTGATTTTCCAGTGGGTCCTCTAATTGATATCAACTCTTGACCAAACCTGTAATTCTTTTTGATAGAAGAATAATTGTAAATATTCAACAGAATAAACATAAACCGCGATTGTAGCTGAGGCAAATATCAATAATATTGAATGAGCGAGCGTGCTTAGTGTTTAAGGTAATGCGAGCCACGTATATCTTCGCATATTTCCGTCCTAATTATTTTGAATTCTACAAACAATGATTATTATATTACATGTGTGAAAATTTTATCGCCTAATTTAAACTGTTTCTTTTTTCTTTTCCATTTTCCTTTTCCATAACAAACAAAAGATGCTTCTAATGAGTGAGGATAGTTTTATTGATGATTCCGCGAACTCATTAGAATCTTCTTCTACTTCAAGTAATTCAGCTCCTTCAGATACTAGTGAAGACGACGACGATGATGATGATGGTGTTGCTGATGCTGACGACATTGTTGGAAAGAAAAAGACTAAAATCGATGAAAATGGTGATGATGATGACGATGTTGACCAAAAGACCAAAGAGAACAACAACAACAACAGTACAGTTAATAAAAAATCACTTAGTCGACGTCGACGTCGTCTTCGTCGTCCTTTAACTCGTCAAGAAGCAAAAAATCCAACAACAGTTATCCTTGATTCAGACAGTAACGATGATGATGATGATGACGATGATGATTCTGACAGTGTTACAGATATTGATGGATCTCAAAAACCCTGGTGGTATCAATTTTATAAAGATGAATATGACTGGCAAATTAATGTAGGCGCTAAAATGGATGTTCTCTTTAATATATTGAAACGTTGTTCAGATATCGGTGATAAAGTGATCCTGTTTTCGCATAGTTTAATATCATTAGATTTAATTGAAAAGTTTCTAGCTGAAATTAGTCGTCAATGGTCAGTTCTTCAGGTAAGATATTTGAATTTATTTTGTTCATTTATCAATTTCTCATTTGATGGTCGTGGTGGTGCTGTTGGGTAACCTCTGTTGACAATATTTCAATATACATACATTTATAGTCACTGGAGGATGTATGTCTGTGACAATTTTTTCCAACAGCCTACTTCGTAGTGGATAGATGATAGATGGTCATCATTTTATTGTAATTGTGAAAGAGAAAAGAGAGAGATAAAGGAAAAGAGGCTGTTGGAAAACCAAAAAGTTCAACAAGGATAGATACTGTTGATTGCACACTAGTCAGTAACTAGTGTAATGTGTCTAGTCCTATCTTCGCTGCAGACTGAATTCTATCAGTCACGTTTGCAATGTGGCCACCATGCTAGGTGTCTCGCCATTACGGTGCACTGTGAATTGTTGGTATTAGATGGTTGGAGGCAATCGGCAGGAAGCCTTGGACCTAGGTTTCGTGCTGGTTGGCACTCATCAGCAAGGCGTATCTGCAACCTTGAAGGAACTCATGTCCCTTCTGAGATTCGAAACATAGGTCCAAGGCTTCCTGCCGATTGCCTCCAACCATCTAAGGATAGATACTATTTAATTGAGACTGTATCAGTCTTCTTGATTGTTTATTCGCAATGGATTTTATAGTCCCTATTGTGTAAACACATCGGTAGTTCTAGTGAGAAGTCGTGACCAGTGGGGTCCACCCGGTCGGGAGTGAGGACAAATACTCTCCAGTGACATTGGCTATTCGTCTTACCATACCTTGAATTGACAGAAGCTGGATGTTATGGGCCATTGGATTAGGTCTCAGTGGCTGAATTTCCTACAAGTTGTTCACCTTGTAACCACGGGTCCGAACCCCGGTGGGTGCGTACTGCCGACGAGTCCCGAACTAGGACGAAACAGCTGTTCAGTACTCTCTACTGGTTTCCAATGGTTCTCTAACTGCCATCAATCAGTGATCAAATTTGAAACATATCGGCTTCTATTACTCAAAGTCTGACAATGTCTGTGGGGATTAAAATGATGTTGCTTGGTGGGAAGTAACTAGCAGTAGAGTTCAGAATGTGCGTTTCGTCCCATTTGGGACTTGTTAGTTGGATGTACCTACAATCACAATCCTCAGCAACAGAGTATGTGATGATGTTTACACTGAGACTCGAAGCCAGCATTCAATGTTCCAATACGTGATTATAAAAAAAGAGTGATAATTAATCACAAACGGGCAAAGTTCGACTTTCGACACCGATAATAACCAATCAGCAAACGACCTTGAACGGACCAATCACATGAAAGAGGCGTTTATGATAAGTGGAAGCGTATATTTATAAAAAATGCATAAAAAAAGGATAAAACGGTTACAATGGGTATCTTTCCCGAATATGGGACAGGAACATCTCCCAATTCAGCATGGGACTGTCAATAGAGAAGTCGCACCACATTCTATACATATATTCGTCTAAATGACTATAAATCAGATCCTTTTGCGATCCATTTATAGCCCGGATCCTATTTTTCAATCGACCCCAAAATCCTTCAATGGAATTCGTATGAGTCCCTGTAACTGGATCCACGAAATCATTTGAGTGGTTCACTCTGTGATGAATGTATCCCAGGGATGACAATGAATCATAACCTTTCCACTCGTCGGTATGTACAATTGATCCCCTTTTGACAAGTCGCGTTATAATAGGTATCAGAGTACTCGCCTTCCTGTCTGCTATTCTTTCAACAAATCCTTTTCGGAGGGACGTGTCGTATAAACCTATTACCCAAATGTTGTTCGCTCTCTGACGACCACGGTTATATTTCTTCTTCACCAACACTGTCTCATCCACATGCACTACTACGTCCTCCCTGCCTAACAACGAAGTAATTCTCTCCATTTTCCATGAGGCGATGTCTCTACAGTGCTGATACCATTGGACTGTTGAGACGAGGCTATTCTCCGTCTCCGCAGCTGCCGCTCTCACTGGCTGCATCAATACCCAATAGTTGCAGATATACAAAATCTGGGTTAGGGAGAGATGCGACCTAGCAAAGAAAGTTCCTACGAAATATTAAAATTAGCAGCTTACCCTCTCTAATACTAACTCGCTTCCAGCATATTCCACAACGATGGGCAAATCCATCAGTTGACCTCATATAGCTTTTTAGAGTCATTACACCACCACAGGAACAACTTCTCTCCTTTCGAAGCAACCCTAAGTCCAGGGAATACTGAAAGACACTATTCTCCTCGAATTGCAAACGTAACCTTGTAAGGGCACGCATTGTAAATGAATCAAGTGCTCTAAAACATTGAACTACGTTCGTGAATCTGATTGGATAATTCGACGTCGTTCGCTGATTGGTATTTATTGGTGTCTAAAGTTTAACTTGGCCCACAAACGATAGTGAAGCGAGATGTATATTCCATGTGACGTTGACTAAATTACCTTTCATTGATTTATTTTCCCACGTCTTTATAAAAATAGTTTAGTTAATAATATCAATAAATTTAGGACTGTTGAATGTCTTTCAGTCTTTTGATACATTCATGTAAATTTTTGAAAGTTCATGTACTTTTATTTATGTCCATAAAGCTGCAATAATAGTAGCATATAGATACTGTGAGCTTTGATCGTTTAGTTCAGTCTAGATGACTTACTGTTATTCAGTGATATTATATCTAGGAATGGGGTTAAGGGAACTCCTGAAATGCACAATGGTTTTTTTATCCTTCACGTTCCCCAGTGGAACATAAGGCCTCAAGCTTGAAGTTTCTGTAGCAGTGTTTATTTTACAGGATTGGGTTGCTAGCCTCATGCCCAACCTTTCCTCTTCACCAGCATTATTTCTGACTTAGCGAGGAAAAGCAGTGCGTCGGCCGGGGTTCGAACCCCCGGACCATGTGCATGATCGGCGAGCGTCCTAACCGCTTTGCCACCGACACACAGCACAATGGTTCATTGCCCTTATTACATGCATTTCCTTCTACTACTACCTAATATGTTTTCTGCATTATGTGTTCATCGTTTTCTTCTCTCTATCTCTCTAGAACCAGTCTTCAGACCAGAAAACGGAAGAGAATGCTGAAAATGCTGATACATTAAATCGTCCAGATTTATCATCATATTTCTCTGATATCGGACATAATACATGGATACGTGGTTTAGATTATGAACGTATGGACGGTAGTATGAATGTGAATGTACGCAAAGATTTACAGGCACGGTTCAATTCAACAAGTAATACACGTCTACGATTGTTTATTATATCAACGAAAGCTGGTGGTTTGGGTATTAATTTAATCGCTGCAAATCGTCTTGTCCTACTCGATGCATCATGGAATCCAAGTCATGATATACAATCAATATTTAGAAGTTATCGTTTTGGTCAGCATAAACCAGTGTATATTTATCGTCTGATTGCCCAAGGAACAATTGAAGAAAAAATCTATGATCGACAGGTATATACAATTATTTTATATTAATAGTAATTAACATAATGTATCCTAGTTAGTGTTAAATAAATGCTACAATTGAAGTGTGAAATGTGGCCATTGAACGTTGGGGTCGTATATCGTAATGTCAAGTGAAATATTCTCCTCCTTTTGGCTTTCATTGTTTTACCTAATTTATTATTATTTTTTCCTTTAGTTCCTAGAGGGACATAGGGCTTCAGTCGCGCGTTCCCTTTGCGTTTGGTTCTCTGCCAACCTTTTCGCCTGTCTCCACATCTGCCCACATGCCTTCATCTTCTCTCTGCATGACCTCCTTCATGTCACCCCACTCTTGAACTGACGACCATCTCGCCGCTTCCCATTCTGTCGGGTTCCACTCGAACGATGGCGTTTTGTGATGTCACTCACTTGATGGTTTGTACTCTCAGAGTATGGCCAATCAATCCACCTGCATTTCTTCCTGTATATTTGTTGCACAATTGGTTCCTTCTGGGTTGATTCGCTCATTGACAGAGATCTCTGTTGCTGATCTTTTCTGTCCGGCCATCTGATCTTCAGCAGTACTATATGAAGACATCTGTTGATGAAGGTCTGTAGTTTGTTCAAAGTACCCTTCGTGATGCGGTGCCAAGTCTCTGATGCGTATAGTGAAACTGATTTCACATTGTGGTTGAGAATCCTGATCTTATTTTTCATGCAGAATGCTGTTGATCTCCACACAGACTAGAGAGTAATGAAAGCTTGCTTTGCTTTCCCGATCCTCGCTTTGATATCCTCATCAATTTGGTCTGCCTGTAGTTGAAACGATGCTTCCCAGTTAGGTAGGTAAGGGAGGTTGCTTCTTTCAGTCTCCTCCCATTTATGCTGATTGTTGTTTGTCGTTGTGATTGCTTTTGCTGTTGGCCAGGGATCTTCATCACCTCTGTTTTCTCTATGTTCACCTGAAGGCCTATCTTTGATACTTCTTCTATCGCCAACTTGTTGCTTATCACTTGCATATCACTTGCATATCTTCCAGTTTGTGGGAAATCAGACACATATATGTTATCGGCGAAGTCCAGATCCTCCAAGTTTTTTGTGTGAGTCCATTTTATGCCTGTTTCTTCGCTGTTCTCCGTCTGTCGCATTATCCAGTCTACCGCAACCAGGAAATTCATTGGAAATAGTAGGCAGCCAGCTTGTTTTACTCCCGTCTTCACTTCGAAGGATTCCGTGAGTTCCTCGTTGTGGATTACTTGGCATACAGCATTGTCGTACGACTGTTGGCTGAGATGTATAATTGTCGGTGGCACCCCGTAGTAGCGAAATAGTTGCCAAATCACCTCTTGATCGACGAAATCGAAGGCATTTTCAAAGTCGATGAAGTTGAGATAGAGAGGTGACTGCCATTCCAAGCTCTGTTCAATGATGATCCGTAGTGTTGCGATTTGATCGATGCATGACTTGTTTCTCCTGAATCCAGCCTGTTACGGTCGAAGTTTTTCCTCCAGGCTGTGTTTGATTCTCTGCAGGATGATGCGGCTTAGTATTTTGCTATGGATAGACAGAAGCATAATGCCGCTCCAGTTCTTTCTCAGTTTGAATAAGTAGCTTTTCATCTAATCTGCAGATACCTTTCCCTCTTTTCACACCTCCAGTAGTGGTATCATCAAGTCCGCTGATGTTTCTGGGTCCATTTTCAATGCCTCTGGTCCAGCTGCTTTTCCAGTTTTTAGCATATTTAGTGCCTTCAGGATTATTTTTCGTTGGAGAGTTGATGTCCACTCGCAGTTTTGCTTCCGCTGCTGGTAATATTGGGGGCGTTGTAGGTGGCGGTCGACTTAGAATTCTTTTGAAATGTTCAGCTCAGTGTTTCCTTTGCTGAACCTTTTTGGTGATTAACCTTCCATTGTCATCCTTCACTGGCTTAATTTGTGTTGAACTTTTTTCGATAGGAACCTAGTTGTTTGGTAGAGTGTAGCAAGGTCTCCTTTGCCTGCAGCTTGTTCTGCTTCACTTGCCATAGCTTTTTGTCTTCTTTGGCACTTTTCTTTACTCTTTTGTTCAGTGTCTTGTAGCTTGCATTTAACTCCTGTTTTTGTTGCTCGTCGATGCATTGGATACTCTTTTGTTTCAACATCCTTCTCTCTTCTATTAGTCTCCATGTGTCCGTAGTGAGTCACTGTTTGTTCTGTCTCTTCTTTCTGCCTAGGACCTCCATACAGGTTTGACTCCACACACTTTTCAGGCTATTTCAGTGCTTTTCAACGCTGGTCTCTTCGCTAGTGTTGATTTGTGTCTCCGCCTTTTTCCTTATCATTGCAGTGAAGATATCCTTTGTATCCTGATCCTTCAGTTTTTGAGTATTGAACTTGGCTTGTGGTTTATCTGCAGCTCCTGTTTCTTCGAAAGTTTTTAATTTGATTTGGAATGTTCCTTTTATGAGATAGTGGTCTGAGCCAACGTCTTCTTCTCTTCTTACTTTTGTATCCAGTAAGCTGCGTCTCCACTTTCTTGAGCAGCATTGAGATGATGTCTATTTGTTTTTCGGTTAACCCGTCTGGTGACACCCATGTAGCCGTGATGCTATCCTTGTGCTTGTATAAAAATCTGAAAAAGATATTATATATTTAGAGGAAATGAAGACAGATAGTAATTTAATCGCTAAATGACGTTTTCTTCTAGTAAATTGACTCTTCTTTTTAGTTAAATATTAAACCGAAGTAAAGTTAGTCTTCCGTTTACGTCACTATCAGCTTCATCAGCTTCCTTTTCGTTGACCTTTTATCACTATTCGTTCTATCTTCTGTGCTAAGTGGTATACTACGGTGAATAATATTGAAATTGGGCGTAGAGTGACAGTGATGGAGAAGAATTCAGAGGAGATGAGGTTGCAAAGGTGAATTGATTAACATAAGTAGGAACACGTGTGTTATGCTTACCACCAGGCCACCACCTTCCTTATCGACCTATGTTAGATGTCATAGGATTAGTCTAGAAGAGAATTAGAAGCGGTGTGTGAAGTCTTTGACAGTTGGTTTGCACGAGATGAGCGCAGGTATAGAGACTGCCACTTTGGTTGTCCTTGTGATGCTGAGAATCAATAGCTTGAGGTTGTTGGTAATGCGACTGGAAACTGTCCTCAGTGGTGCACCTAATAAACCGTTGCCTTTTTCCATGTTACTTACTAGTCGTTCTCCCGTACATTTTTGCCGATGATAGTTATTTCGAATCTCTTTTATCTCTACGTTTGTGTGCTGCATGGTGATAAAGTGCAGCAACTTGAACTGGTCCACTTCTGTGTAAAGTCCTCTGTTGAAACTCAATTAGTATGTTAGTCAGTGTTTTGTGCGTGGATGGCACAGCGATAGAATGCTCGCCAACCACGAATGTGGTTCGGTCTCCGGCTGACACACTACTTTACTTCTCTAAGGCAAAAATTAGACTGGTAAAGAGGGTCGGTTGGGCATGAGGCCAGCAACCCTGTACCGTAAAAATAAACACCACTGCTTCAGAAACTTCAAGCCTCTAATGTGAAGCCTTATGTTCTACTGGGAACGTGAAGGATTACAAAAGAAGCCAGTGTTTTGTCAAAATGAAAGGAATTGTAACGTTTGTTTTCTCAATACACGTTGTTAGATTCATCATGAAGAGAAGAGGTGAAGAGGTTACCAGAGTAAAGATGCATTCTATTACAAATGTGTAATGATCAAAGTTATACATATAAAGTTGAGCATTGGTGTTAAATAACTACCCTACAAAATTCATTAGGAAGATCAGAAAAGGCCAAAAGCAAAATAAAAATAATGGTGAAACTAATAATGATACCATAAATAAGAGAGAATATAAGGCATCTACAGCTTTACCATATAAGAAGGGGACATATGAGGCCCTACGTATGATTCTCAACAAATCAGAAATTAGAGTGGCATTCAAACCTACAAACTCACTCAGATAGGACAAGCTCTGTAGGCTAAAGGACCTGGGGGATCCAATTCAACAAAATAAGATAATTTACAAAATACTTTGCAATGACTGTGAGTTAAGTCAACTACATAGGGTCAAAACTAGTAGATTCGGAGTAGTGAGATTATCAGAGCATCAGAATTTAGCTAAGGTAAGAATGGTTGACCCCACACGAAGATAAGTAATTTAGAGAAAAACTCAGCTATATAGCACTGCATGCATTAATGCACAACCACACAATAGGGTGGGACAGAGTCAAAATTCTAAAAATTAACATAGGTAAGTGGAGAGAAATGTTCATGACTGAATCTTTGTTCATCGAATTTGCACCCAACACATGCAATAGGAGTGATTCAACGCAAATACCAGAGATATGGAAGATATTATTACCAGTCAAATCAGAGGAGGATAATAAGTAATCTTAAAATTCTACTTCAATTCACGTACGTCATAACATTCTAGCAAGTTACTTATTTTTACTGTAAAAAAACATCTTATTTCCCATCTGATTGTATTTTATTCATAACACTAATATTATTTCCGAATGTACTTTGATTAGACATATGGATAAAATCAATAAAAGACAGTTTTTTCCTCATGTCTATAAATGAAGCAAAAACTTGTGTGAGTAGTGCCTTGATATAATTATGAGTGGCAGTAATGAATTGTGCTCAAAACGTGGTTACCAATAAATATTTATGTATAACACTTTGGGATTTTATGAAAATAAAATTTTATCTATAATGGAGTTCTACTCTCCCACAGTGTCCAAGTTTTATCCTTATATTATATCAATAATACTTAATGGTGTTGTTGTTCCTATTGTTTTTCCTCTTAGGTAACGAAACAGTCACTATCACTACGAGTAGTTGATGAACTACAAATTGATCGACACTTTTCAGATGATGATTTACAAAAATTGTTCACTTTTGAACCAGATATCTGGAATCCTGAAGATGATAATGATAATGATAAACGTCCTACACCGATATTGCCTAAAGATCGTCTGCTCGCTGATATGCTTACAGAATATCGACATTTAATAGCCACCTACCATAATCATGACTCCTTATTACAGCACAGGGAAGATGAAGGCTTAACAGAAGTGGAACGTCAAGAAGCCTGGAGAGAATATGAAGAAGAAAAACAATACGGTATGTCATTAGCTGAACACCAGCGTCTGGTAATGCTGCAACAACAATGGATAGCTCAACAACAACAACAAATTCAACAACAGCAACAACTATTTCATCTACAATATCTTCAACAACAACAACAGCAACAATACCACCACCAACAACAGCAACATCAACTCCAGCATTTTATATTGCCAAATTTCCAATTCCCTACAGTCTCATCACCAAATACTAGTGGGCAGACAATTGTGATTAGTGATGATAATAGTAATCATAGTAATAACGATAGTCAAGTGGTGACGTCACCACCAGTAGTGCATAGCGGTAATGTTGTTTCACCTAATAAAAATACTAAGAAGAATACTAAGAATACTAATACTACTGTGACAAATCCAGGTTCTCCTACGATGGCGATGGCGACGACGGCAGCATCTGCTAACAACTCCACTAGAAATACTACTGATCTTCATCATTCAGTTGGTTCACAACTGATTACCGATATTAATACCACTGCTAACAACAGCAACAACAACACTGGGAGCGGTAGTAATAGTAGTAGTGCATCGGTGGCTGTCCATCCGTCTAGAATTCAACAAGCACGTTATATAACACCGGCGATTAATAATTTGCCAAGTTAGTTAGTTAGTTAGTTAGTTCATCCATTAATACACGTGAATGTTTGCTTTAATATTTTTTTCTTGTCTGTTTCTTTTGGAAAGCACCAGTTTTTGAAATTGTATATATAGAGAGATTATGCATTGTTCTCCCATAGGACACTTTTTTCTGGGTGTGCACATTACTCTTTCTACTGATTATATGTATGTATTCACACAATAATAATCATAAAGTTCATAACAATACACAGCTATAATGCAGTTTAGACTGAATTATTCTCCTTTGGGTTCCGAGGGGAACATACGGTTTCAACAGCACACTTCCATTTTACTTACCGCCGGCGTCCGACAATCGTTATATTTCTTGACCTAAAGGTGGCATTCGATTCTGTCAACCAAGAGGTTCTCTGGCGATGCTTGGCTGTAAAGGGAATGCCGATAAAATACATTGCCCTGATCAAGGCATTCTACTTGAACTCATGCAGTCAGCCAGGTGAGGGCTTACGGCGAGTTGTCATTTGAACTGGTGACAACTAGTGGTGTCCGTCAGGGATGCCCACTCTATCCCCATTTCTATTCAATTTCATCATAGACGTACTAATGGACTTAACTCTAACTCACTTCAGAGACTCAGGGATTGACTTGTTGCCACCAGGGAATAATCTCGTTGACTTAGAATGTGCAGACGATATAGTCCTTCTAGGCGAGGATGCTGACAAAATGTAGAGTCTTCTGAACACCTTGAGCAGCAATCTTCGTATGTTTGGCATGCGATTCGCCCCTGTAAAATGTAAGATGATGCTGCAGGATTGGACTTCACCGACCCCTAGATTAGAAATAGGAAGTGAAGTGGTAGAACACGTTGACCGCTTCAATTACTTGGGAAGTACCATCAGCCCCAATGGGTTGATCTCAGACGAAATTTCAGCACGAATACAGAGGGCTAGTTTCGCATATGCCAGTTTACGCCGTCTCTGGAGTAGATGTGATATCTGTCTGGCTGTCAACCAAAGGGCGTTTGTACTGCTCAGCAGTCCGCTCCGTCCTCCTTTATTACTAGCTGTGAGACCTGGCCATTGAGAGTGGGAGACATGAACAGACTGTCTAGCTAGCTGTCTTTGATCATAGGTGCCTGCGTTCCATCTCCCGTGTTAAGGTGAACAATATTGAGCTTAGGCGTCGGTCGAGTGCTAGGTAAGGTGGGGAAATCAATAGACGAGACTGTGAAGTTACATCGACTGAGATGGTTAGGACATGTGTTACGTATGCCTAGTCATCGCCTTCCTCGACAATGGGCAATGTTAGCTGATATAGGGCCAGGCTGGAAAAGAGCTAGCGGCGGTCAAACCAAAACATGGGTCCAGTCAATGAGACCCACAGCAGTTAGTTTAAGCCAACCAGCCACGTAGGGAGGTGTAGATTTCCTGACTGGTTGAGGTCCTCGGGACGGCAAAAACCAATGGCTGAAAATCGTTCTCAATGTCTGGCACAGAAGCATCCACTCCTTGTGACTTATAATTTCCAATGAAACTATATTGTTCTTCGTTATTACTATTCCTTTTGTCTCATGTCCCTGCATTTCTTCTAATTTATTCTCTTGCTTTGTGTGCTATATGGAGTGTGGCGACTTGAACTGCTGCACATCAGTGCGAAGTTCTTTGTCGAAAACAGACACAAACAAACCTACATTTTACTGGGTCCCGTGCAGTCCGTTTTAGCTGGCTCCACGATAACCCATAGACTTTCATTTTCTGCTCCTCCTCTTCGCACAATCTCCTCCATATCACCCTTGAACTCATGCCCAACTCCGTTGCTTTCCAATCGTGTTTTCTACTCTAGGGCTTGGTGCGTGATTTCCACCTGTCTCTTCAGTGTATCTCTCCAATCCATCTGCATATATGTTTAACGGTGCTTCCTTGATTAGTTCCTTGACGGAGTTCCTTGTTATTGGTTCACTGGTTTACTAGCCAGTTCTAAACTCCGGGAAAAGAGGGTAGGCTGGGCGTATGGAGCTAACGACCCTTACCCTGGAAAACCAATCCAATCGCTACAGAAACAAACTTCAAAGCACAGCAAAAAAAATACAAAAAAAACATTTTTATTAAAGTTGAAAGATTTTGGGGAAGTCTATTGTTCTTCTGTACACATAATTTGCAATGCATGAGATTATTCCAAAAATGATATCATCGCTAAGTATTAATTAGTCTTCTTAATGCCTTGTTTAAATTTATCGAAAGGATTAAATGGTTTCAATTTAGTCTGACATAAAAACCTTACATACAAATAATCAGGTTGTGACATGCTTTCCAATATGAGGAAGGACTTCTAACGTGTGAAGTGTAATTTGATGCGAATAAAATTAACTTTTGTATCAAGCAAAGAAACCCCAGAGAATACAGCAATATACTAACTGAGTTACTAATTCCCTTCATCATTTCAAAGTATAGTGTTCGCATTTGTACCGTTGAAGTAGAAAGTACTGCTGCAAGATTCACAGGAGCCTTATAGCTACACTCCGTATCTAGATACTTCTTTGTGTGTTGCTAGTGTAACAGATGGAACATACAGAGAAAGTCAGAATGTTATACATCAAACTGAGTCGTCACCTGTGATGCGCTATCTTCATGTTAGTTTGGACATCGAAGGTCACCTAGTTAAAAGAGGGGAATAGCAGAACTTACCGCGTTAAGCGTACAAAGGGATCAGATGACTCAGGAGATTTTCCTGCAGAATCAGTACATGAAGGTGTTTCCTTCTGAGAAGTATTTGAATCACTACTATGCGTGACATCTTCAGTAATATTGTTGTCATTGGCGCTGTTACCATTTATTGAATCAGGTGTAGGTTTCTTCCTCTTGATGAGGTTATCTGCAGCTTTTTCATCATCTCGTACATCGTCATCATCATCATCTGAACTAGATTTTAATAAAGCATCACGAACACTTGAGTGGTGCAATAAATAAATAAAAATTTGTATATATATTAGCTGGTCACAACTTCTCATCAGGACTCCAGAAAACTCCGTCCTGTAGCCAGTCAGCAGCATCAGATTAATTTTCAAAAGTTTGTTTGTATGGATTTGATTTGTTTTTCATGTCTAACCACAGATTGTGAAATCATTTAGAGAACCACTGAAAATCAGGGATTACTGGACAGTTGTTTCGTTCTAGTTTGGGTGGGACTCATTGGCAGTACGCACTCACCATCAGGGAGGGTTCGAACTCAGGACGTTACAGTGGAGTCCATCCTGTTGGGAGTGAGGACGAATACTCGCCGACTTAATTAGTTCTTAATGTGCTATAAGTATTGATTTCAGTGTCTCTTTAAACTTGTGACGGTATGATACAGACAATGTATTCCACAACGGAATATAGTTCTCACATATTCCCACAGTTCCATACGGGATTAGCAACCGAATACTATGTATGTTTGAACTTCCTATTTCGTGTAAACCAAAATCACACGCTGAGTGACTGGTTAACGAATATAAACTATATATATATATATATATCTTCACGTTCTCAATGGAACATTGGGCTTCAAACTAGAGACTTGAAGTTTTTGTACCAGCGTTTATTTTTACAGGATGGGGTTGCTAACCTCATGCCCAACCTTTCCTCTTTACCAGCTTTATTTCTGGCTAAGCAAGGTAAAGGAGTGCGTCGACCAGGGATCGAACCCCCGACCATGTGCATGGTTGGCTAGCGTCCTAACCGCTGTGCCACCGACGCATTTGAAAATATACCTTGGCTTCCGTACCTCTTGCCTTCTGTATGTTACAAACTGACTCTTCGTATATTGTAAGTGTGGTTCAATATCTAACACATCCATTCATACTAATTCCTGTGGAGGTATAATTCATCTTTAGAAGTGATGAATATACAGATACACTATACTGTGCTGTAGTGTTTTTAGTTAGTTGTATGACACATACTGGCATACATAGGAAAATTCTTCTTTGTAAATAGTGTTCGTCACTATTATTATTATTCATTGAAATTTGTTTTAAAAAAAAGTACTCTGCTTCTTTTAGTCTATAACCTTGTATTATTTGTTTTTTTTGCTGTTTTTTTATTATTTTGTGATTTATTTATTTATGTATTTATTTATCTATACTTAACTTTTAAATTATTCATTAGGTAATGCTTATGGTCGAATGTATTCACAAGTTCGTCGTGGTGCTATCCTTAAAGATCCCAGTTTAATATCAGATCCAGAGAAATTGGATAAATTAACAATGAATAAATTAGTGAGTGTATTAACCACTCCAGTGCTAGTCAATACCGATGATGTACATGATCCGAATCCTTTTACAATGATGAGAAGTAGTAGTAAAGCATCCCACAATCCACAATCAAAAAATTAATTTACACTATCCATTCACTATCATCCAGCTTTTAAATCTTCATCACACAATTGAATTAACACAGATATAATATACAAAATTGTACATATCTATAATCATAATGAATGAAGTATAAATTTATATATAGGAGATATTTAGCAATGCTTTCACCGTTGTTGTTGTGACACATACATAATTAAATGGTATAGGTATGGGTGTGTGTGTGCGTGCAGGACTGTCTGTCATTCATGCACCGTCGTTGCTTATAGACACACGCACACAAAATTTAAGAGAGACCAGTTGGTTTGTTATGAAACGTATAAACATGTGTAAATAATAATTATATAATATTAAGAAAAAGTATTCACTCTTTAATAATATATATATATATATTTATTCACATACATAAAACTATTATATATATATATTATACTGTGCAACACACCATTGTAATCCTGTGTAATTTTTCTTTCTTTCTCCGCCCCATCAAACTTTTCGTATCGAGTTTAAATAATTTTGTTCAACCTGTTCAGTCTCCCTTCTTTACCATAATGAATTAAATAATAATAATAGTAATAATAATAATAATAATCGTAACTATGTAAACCTATGTGTATATAAATGTGATTGTACAGTTGCTTTTGAAGATGATAATCTATCTCTATTCTGTGCTTTTTGTTCTTTTGTTTCTCTCAATCACTCACTCTCTCGCTAACGTCCTGGTGGGAGGTAATTTTTCAGGATTATCCTAATTTCAGACTATGCGATAATTAATAAAGGGGAGAGAGGAATTGGAATAAGTTGTTTCCGAATTCACTCGAAATTTAGGTAAATAAAGTTCATCATACTTAACAACATCATAGGCCGGCCGACCACCGCCAACTGTGATGCTCACTAGCAGCGACTGACCCTATTCAGGCAGTTATCTGGGGTTCTAGTGGGAAGATGTCACCAGTAGGGGACAGAAGGTCGAAGATCAAGACAGTAGTTATTCATCGAAGAAGACATTGCGAAGTGGTTGCGCTATGCCGTGAATCGGCAGAAGTTAGAATTCATGTGCTGACCATTGGATTGGGTCCCAGTGTCTTAATGGCCTATGAGCCCGCCTTGTAACCAGAAGGTCCTGGGTTCAAACACCGGTGGGTGCGTACTGATGAGGAGTCCCAAACTAGTCTGACGAAACAGCTGTTCAGTACTCCTTGCAGGTTTTCCAACGGTTCTCTAACTGATGTCAACTCATGATGAAAATCGTGAAACCAGTCAAACAAAATCCCTACAAATACCAATACTTTTTTAAAATGTGTGGATTTTCACCTTCATGAATAATCCGCATTCAGACATCAATGAAAACAAAACACCGTAGTTCAGCGAAGAGTCTCTATTCAGCGAATTCATTCACCTCTTTAGCTGTACAATTGCAGTTATATATATATATTATATATATATATTATAATTAAAAGAAAAGGCGTTCAGAGAAGACTTACTCTTTTTGGGCGATAATAATTTTTGTACGTGTGTGTCAGACAAGAACAAAATTGTAACTAGGATTGGGGGTGGTAGGGTGAAGATTTAGTAGGAGGCTAGTGGTGATGAGTTGTCAAAAAATAGTTGTTGGTGTTAGTCAGTGCATAAGAGAAGTTGAACAAGTGTATTGTAGTTACTTAATAAAATGAATTGATTAGGATGTATATAGAAACGACGGAAGCTATGGGATTATGTAAGACTTGTAAAGAAATACAAAGGTTATAAGGAATTAGAAAAGCAGGCATACAACATAAACAAGTCAAAAGAAATCAATGCGGTTGTTTCCATGATAGTAAGAAGTGGTTGAACAATTTTCTTCTATATACACAACCCTTGTTTTCCTAACTGAATAGCCAAGGCTTCAGCAATACAAAGGAGACAAAAGCGTATTGCCTTTGGTAGGTTATTCTTGACTCTGTAGATTGCTTTGAGGGAGGCGTTTGGTGAGACAGAATGATTAGTGTTGACAAGGTGTTCGGTTGTCGCACTCCTTATAGAGCCATCACTACATTTTCGCAGCCATGCGGGATAGTGTTCTCGAATCCTTTTGGACAGGATACGCGTCGAACAACCAATGTATCTGGCTCCACAGCAACAGGTGAACTGATATATGCACATAGAAGTGGTCAGATGTGAGATCTTGTCCTCCTGCAGACCGATGGACGACTGGAGAACACTACTCTTAGCGTTGCTGCGAAGAATGTTCCTCTCAAAGATGCTGGAATTCTCCTCTTAAGGATATCACAGACTAAGTCTCCTTTGAAATCCAGGTTCATGTAAAGTTTCTCTTTTGGAACAAGTAATGTTTCGTTCCTCTGAACTTTCGGTCTGATATTCTTCACGATGGATGTTGGTGGTTGTCCATTTTAGATGAAAGTTTCTTTAAAGAAAAGAGTTCGATATATTTCCAATCATTCATGCCTATCAGTTGTATTGGCGAATAATCAATGCATAACTGATAATTCTTCGTTGTAAAGCATATTAAGAGGAAATTCATCATATGAGTAAATAGTTAATTGGTGGATGGTGACTAGCAGTGTAATCCAGGATGCGCATTTCGTCCTATTTCGGACTCTTCATCTGGATGTGCCTGCATTCCCCGGTGAGTGATGTTCCCACCGAGGCTTTGGGCACTGGGTTCGAGCCTCGGTAGGAACATCACTCACCAGGGAATGCAGGCACATCCAACCGACGGGTCCGAAATAGGACGAAATGCGCATCCTGGATTTCACTGCTAGTCACCATCCACTAATTAAATTCTAATTACATGCCCAGACATCGTTATAGCATCTGCACAAGAAGCCGACATGTCAACGTGAGACCGAGCACTTCGGTCCAATCAATCGACAGGAAAATCTAAAATTCAATTAAGTAAATAGTTAGTTGTGAAAGTAGTCTAGGCCGACTGCATTAAGATTAATTGATTTTTTTTGTGCCAATAATCAACTTACTACTAGTAATTATAAGTGATCTTAGTCATACTCTATAATATCATACCTTCAAAGCTTAGTCACATCTCGGCATAATCTAGTCGATGGTGACTCGCCGTGTGTATAATCCATGACGTGCATTTTGTCCTACTTGGGACTTGTCAGCTGGTGGTATTCCCACCGAGGCAAGTACCTATCGTTCCAGTGGGAGAATTGCAGGTACATCCATGTGACAAGTCTTAAACAGGTGTCTTGGATTCCACTGCCAGTCACTAACCACCAAATTACTTCAGATATCATTGAAGCGTTCCTACTAGGAACAGGGATCGAACATTTCGGTCCAATCAATCAACGAGGAAATTAAACTTGACTCAAAGACAAGTCTCGGCATGTTTATGAAGCTATTATAGTACAATAAGCCCGAAATAAAAGAAAATAAATCAATTTTCGAAAAAAGATGTATAATTAAATCCTGTTGGACGTTATTCAGAATTCCGTGGGTTGTAAATTAGAAATCAAACAGTTCATGTTCTATAGGTTATGACTCTTTACCACTACAATAACTCAGGTGAATGACTGTAGGATGAAATTGCCTGGAGTTCTATTGAGAAGTCGTAATCAGTGGGGTACACCGAGTCGAATATATGAATAAGATAAAAATACTTACCGACACCATTGGCTAGCGGATGGGAGATACATTGTGAATTGGTAAGAATTAGAATTCATGTGCCTTTGTATTCCGTCCGTCTCAGTGGCTAAACGGTCGATAGGCTTACTTCATAACTTGAGCGTCCGGGGCTCGATCTCCAGTGGGATCATGTGTGAGTACAGTTGAAGGGTGCCAAATCTAGATGAAACAGTTGCTCCATACTTGTTGGTTTTCAGTGTTTCTCTAGCTGAAATTTGAAACCAATCGAAGTCCTAGGATCCGCCACTTGGAGTCTCCAGCAAACGATTGCTGATTGAAACATGAAACCTCATAAAATAACTATAAATGTTTGTACTTCGTATTATGAACATTTTATTAGCATTGAGACCTTCTAGTTTCATACTTTATAGTGTAGATTTCGAACACGAGTTATCTACATATAAAGATATTAAAGTAATAGCATCTACTTTGCATTAACTATGAATAGAATAAACAACCTGATAGGAAAGAAGGAAGTCATGTTTTCTGATGATTGGTACTGGTTTCCAGAGTCACTAAGAGGACTGCAACGTAGGTACTTTTGAGTAACGAGTCTGAAGTAAGGTAATATGTGCATTTCGAATTTCCGTGTTTACTTCCGCCAATAAACAAGGGAGAGAGAGACGGATTTTATACCTGCCATTCAGTAAAATGACTAGCAAGAAAAAAAAACACTAGTCTAACTTCTTTATAAAGTTGAAGTGAAGGAAATGTGTCATGCACTAGAACTTTTAGTCTAAGCTATATAGATTTTCCCAAGCTGATAACTGATGGACGAAGACAAAGTGTGTAGTAAGAAAAAAGGATCATAGTTTTGATGAAATAACCCGTCTATATTCGGTTTAATAATTCATAATTTCCTCTAAATCATTCTACCCTCATATACGACCGACGATGGGTAGACTTCGGTCTTCTTCTCGAAATGCCGCCACGCGTTCATAGTCTCTGTCAGGCGCGTCTCATCCACTAACCTTACGCCACAGCGAAGGTGTTCCTCATGAAACTCGAAGGACGAATACGGATGTCTGGCGCTTATAACTTGGATGGTTGACGTGCTGGTCTACATAGGAGAGCTGGAAAACTCTGATTCCAAACACAAGGTGTGTGTACATGGGCTCCAGGATCCGAACGGATCGAATGGTGTATGAAGCTGGTTTAATTACCGAAAACTATAAGGGCGTAGCTCCTGACACTGCTGGAGTAGACTTCAAATCAATGGCTCGAAGGCGGGGTTGGCTCTTTCTTCGGTGATGCCAATTGAGCAGCATCCCAGCCCTCGGGCAAACTACCAGATTTTGTGCGGTATATGTCCTGGTACCAATAATGAAAATAAAATAAATTAAACTATTCCATTCGTATTATTTTCCCTCCTTTGTACCCTTGTCACCATCTATTTGTGACACGAATATGACAACTTGAGTGAGCTGTTAAAGAACACAATCAATTCTTATTTTGATTAACACCTGTTTGGTCTGAATTGATACTTACATGCAATCTAGCCACAGTGAATTCGACTAACCCATTCCAATGGAAAATTCTTGGGGTGAACATTTTTTCAAGTGTTGGCCGTAGGTTCGAACCCCGCTAGGTGTGTAATTCTGAACAGTCCCAATCTAGGACCAAACAGCTGTCCAGTACTCCCTGGTTTTCAAATGGTTCTCCAAGTGGTGTCACCACCTCGTGATCATACCAATTGAACCTCTGCGAACTAACAGCTGAAAATTAATCTGATGCTCACTAGTGACTGGCTCTATACAGCAAGTTATGTGGAGTTCCAGCGAGAAGTCGTGACCCACGGGGTTCACCAATTCGCTGATGATATTGGCCAGTGGTTGCGCTATACTTCGCGAATCGGCAAAAGTTCCAGTGGCATAATGGTATACGAGCTCGCCTTGTAACCAGAAGGTCCTGGGTTCGAACTTCGGTGGGTGCTCACCGATGAAGAGTCCCAAACTAGGACGAAACAGTTGTCCAGTACTCCCAGGTTTTCCAATGGTTCTCTAACTAATGTCAGCTCATGATGAAATCCTGTAACCAATCAACCAAATCCCTACAAATCAATACTTGAAAAGTTAGAATTCATGGGTTATCAAACCGATAGTGGGGTCGTGGATGCCTGCTGCTACTGAAGAGTCCAAAAGAAGGAGGAGCACAAGCTGTCCAGCACTCCCTAGTAGTGGTGGTTTACAATGGTTCTCTAACTGATGTCACAGCTCCTGATCAAACCTGTACACAACCAAGTGTTCTACATAAATCTATGTGTAATAAAAGTCATTCACACATGAATCACCACCTTTTATTTTGAAATGTGAACACTAACAATGCCCATAAGTGAATTATGCTTATCACATTTATGTTAAATAATAATATTAGATACGAATAAATATATTGCATGATTGAGGAAAGAAAACAACAAATGACCATTGCGCACAGGCACACAAGTACAGAATATTCATGTAGAATATCACTGATTACATGGAAGAGGAGAAGAAACAAAGGACAACTGGGAAATATTCTTCTTTACAATAAGGAAAACAGATTGTGTGATAAAGAAGGGAAGTTATCAAATTCAATGAATGAAGGAATGCTAGATTATTATCACATTTGATTATGATTATCATTATTATTTTGATAGCTGGTAGATAAGAGCAGTAGATACACATTTCAAATTATTGGAATGAACAGAAGAGAAAAAATAATGAGGAAAAACTCCCTGAAGAAATAAGAAGTTATGTGTATTGTGTGCGCGCCACCTTGTTATTAACATGACGAAACCAAAAGGGGGACATTTAAACAAACTAGTAAGTATTCAACTGCTTACTAGAAGGAAAAACTTCAATTATATCTCAAAATAACATCAACAAAAAAACAAAACAAAAGAAGACAGAAAATATTAGTGACAAAATATACCTAAGAATATGAATTTATGATATGTAGTGAGTGGGCCGGTGGGTGGGTTACAATTAACTTGTAATTGTCATGTTATGTCATGTTAGATAGATAGATAAACTTTTGTCTTGATTTCAAGAGTAACGCTGTTGAAATTCATGATGCCATTGATTGAAGTCGACAAAGAATACAGCTACACAGCCTGATTTGAGACCAGCAAAAATAAAACTATAGAAGAAAAAAAAAGAAAAGTGATGAATAGTTTGGCATAACGTGTAGTGGCAAAATAATAATTAAATATGCGCGCCAGTTCATGTATTGATCATTTGATATAATTGCACGATTAAAACAATAAGAAGTGCATAGTAGGCTTAATAAAACATTAAAATAGAAAAAAGTGAAACTACCTGACTTTCATTTTTTTTACGATTTGCACATGAATACTATAAATATGTTGCGTCGGTGGCACAGCGGTTAGGACGCTCGCCGACTATGCACATGGTCCGGGGTTCGATTCCCGGCCAACGCACTCCTTTACCTCTCTAAGCCAGTAATAAGACTGGCAAACGCTGGGCATGAGGCCAGCAACCCCATCCCGTAAAAATAAACTCAGCTACAGAAACTTCAAGCCACTAGCTTGAAGCCCTATGTTCCACTGGGAACGTGAAGGAATAAAAAAAAAACTATAAATATGTTAATCAGATAAGATTCATGTTCAATGTATCTTAGATAAGGAAGAACAAAGAAGGAAATTGCAGCAAATTCGCCATCGATTGTGATTCTTGGCTATATCTGATAACATTTTCAGCCAGCGATTCGAACTGCCTTTCGGGTAGTGCTGCATCAATTGACGCTAACCTAACATAAATGTTCTTCATTTTACGGCACCATACCATAGGTTAGCCACCAGTCCGCTTTTTCCATCCAGTATCAGGGTTAGCAAACGATGGCCGATACGAAAGCATCTGTGGTGACGCTCATAGCACATATCCCAGCCACCGAAAACGGTGTTTAAACATGACTACACTCAATGAATGATGACCTTCATCATGTTCAAGCATACACTCTACCGGACCTCAGAGTTATTCGCATAACGATACCATCGGATGCAATCAATTCTAAGGAGGCAATGCTGATCAAATATACCGACTTGCGGCACATCCTCAGCTCAGAAAAGCCAAGTTTTACAGGTGTAGTACAACAAGACTACGTGCACCGATGCATTGTAAACTAGGCCTTTAAAAGCCAGGTTGATGTAGTGACAACCCCATAGGTGGCCCGAATTAGCATCTGCCATCCTAGCTTTCATTATACAATTAAGGATTTAGTCCGTGACACATCCACCAGCACTCACACAACTAACTAGATACACGAACTTGTCGACAACTTCAAGAGGTGCAGATACAGGTTCTTGCCAATCTTGCTGAAGTACATTGCATGTAGACAGCTTAAAGCTCATACCATACTTATAGGCACTGATTAAGTGAAATTTGGACAGCCTGCATGCTACTGCATAATAAGACGATGTAGAGTGCAAACTCCAGGAAGCAGATCTACACCACCACCAAGCATGCCTGATCTATAAAAGGTCATGGAAAATGAATTAAGTTTTAAACTGATTATAATTACTAAGGTGTCTTCATCCAGTGTTATTTCAAAACGACTATATTACAAGTAATCATAAACATGCATTGAATAACAACAATAATAAACAGTAAGAGTAAGAACGGTGCGTCAGTGACACAGCGGTAGAATGCTCGCCGACCACGCATGGGGTCCAGGGTCCGATCACTGGCCAGCGCACTCCTTTACTTCACTAAGCCAGGAATAAGACTGGTAAAGAGGGGAGGTTAGACACGAGGCTAGCAAGCCAATCCCGTAAAAATAAACACCACTGCTACCGAAACTTCAAGCCTCTAGATTGAAGCCCTATGTTCCACTGGGAACGTAAAGGAATAGAAAAAAAAGAGAGTAAGAATAGAAGAAAAGCATCATCAAAGTGTCACTATAACTTACCGTTGGTCATGACTTAAGCTTAACGATTCAACTGATGTATCACATTTAGGAAATGCATGAACTGGTAGTAGATTATAACTTCTCAATATCCATATTACACCATCATTACCAGCGACTAGGATATAACGACCACAATCACTAAATAGCATAGCATTGATATGATAGGCAATAGATGAATTTGTATTATTCGATAGAATACTTAAATCACTGGAATGTAATAATTTCCCATTTAAACTATACAGTGATAACCAAGAATGATCGAATTGACCAAGTAGATAACCTTCACGATGATATGTAAACAAATTTGGCTCAGGCTGCTTGGAATTAGCCAATTCAACTGGAGGTGTTGAAGACGATGACGGTAATGGTGTCGACACTTGATCAAGTGTTGCTGTTGTATACGGTGAGCATAATGAACGTAGTAGTTCACCACGTGTTGAATGCAACAGACAAGTCCCGTCTAAATATAATAAGAAAAAAACGATAAATTGATTACTACAATATCTGTGTATACTAAGAACGAATTCGGCAGACGGTTATCGCCTGGTATTACTGTAGATTTCAAATAACTGTTAAGATCTCGAAGTGCTGTTTTGCGCGGATTTGATTTAACTGGTTATATGATTTTATAATCAGCTGACATCATTACGAGAACCATTGGAAAATCAAAAGGGAGTGCTGGACAGCCACTTCGTCCTAGTTTGGGATTCATCGGCAGAAAGCACCCACCGAGGTTCGAATCCAGGACCTTTCGGTTACAAGGCGAGCTCATAGACCACTAAAACCACCAGTGGGGTACAGCAGGTCAGGTGTGAGGACAGATACTCGCCGATAACATTGGCTAGTGGTCGCACTATATCGTGAATTGGCAAAAGCTGGAATTCATGAGTCATTGGAACAGGTCTCAGTGGCTGAATCGTCTACGAGTTAACCCTCTAATCGGAAGGTTGTGGGTTCGAACTCCGGTGGAAGCGTACTGTGAAGAGTCCTAAACTAGGAAAAAACAGCTGCCCAGTACTCCCTGGTTTTCCAATGGTTCTCTAACTGATGTCAGCTTATGATGAAATCCTCTAATTGTTGAGATCATTTGACGAAGTAGGTGTTGATAAAATTGTTATACTGTGTTATAAATACATGTTAGGTTACTGAGAGTTAATTATCACACTGAATGATTAAACATGGTGCTGGAAAGAATGGTGATCACTTTCAAGCCGGTAGTCCATACTGAAAGCACTTTTACTCTTTTTTCATTGTATTATTCCTCTGTTATAAAGTTTTTCTCTTTTAAGCCTTCCCCCCACACACCATATCATCCCAACTTCTCGTTCGCTTCATTTTTATTCATTAATATTGGTTTAATAAAACAAAAATTTGGTACATTACGGACATCAAAAGGGATGCACCACACAAAATATTATAGTTTGTACGGCGGCTAGGATACTGCCCATCTGTTTTAACAGGCCACCCATCGAGCCTTCGACTTGAGGTCTGATCTACAAGGCAATGGAGCTGAGTATCCATGATTTCCAGTGACCAAATTAAGTGCATAACGTCATTCGATTCACCGGATTCTAGAGCCCACTTACACACACCATAGGTTTGGTATCGGGGTTTTCTAACTCCCCTGAGTGGACTAGCGTGTCCATCAGTTCGGTTATAAAGCATCAGAAGTTCAAATTCACCCTTTGACTTTCGTGAGGAATATCTCATCCGAGGCGTGAAGGTAGTGAGTAAAACTTACCTGGCAGAGGTTATAAAGGAGTGGCGACATGAGAGCATTTTGAGAGGAAGACCAAAGTGTACCCGTCCCTGGCCGTACCAGGTCATTTATGGGGATAGTTGGAACGATGAACCTCTACATGAGACGTTTAGAAGCTACTATGTCTATTTAACCAACTTATTTTTCCAAAAATGTAATTTTTTGATATTTTTGATTACAGCTTGACTCTACACCGTATCTTCCTGGTATATGCATGCAATTTTCAGCATGCGATATCGGTAGCCCAAATTTTGCAGGCCGACCATAGATATCAGGTGTGCGTCGGCAGGGGATCGAACCCCGGACCATGTGCATGGTCGGCGAGAGTCCTAACCACTGTGCTACCGACGCACTAAATTATTTACAGTCTGTTATTGAAAACTAATCATCCTACAGAAGTGACATAGAATTCAAATGGCAGCTATACACTTTGTGAGATAACAGAGACAAAAGTCATCAGTGTAGTTTAATAAAATTATTAGAAGGGAATAGTAAATTAACACTGCATTTCTTAGAACTCTTTTGAATACAAGGCTAAAACGGCTATGTTTGTATATCGCTACTGCTCTCCAGTTATAGAAAAGTAGGTCAACTGGTTCTGTCTCTGTCTGTCTGGATTCAACATAGAACTTGGCACCGAAGTGCAGCAGTTCCAGTTGCCACGTTCCAAATAGCACACAAAGGTAGACGGGAAAAGGAGAGAAGAGAATCAATAGAATTTAGATAAGTATAAGATTGAAACAGAATGAGTAATGGTAGAAAGGAATATGAAGGTTAAAGAGACTGGATACATCTGCGTAAGCCATTGACAACGATTTTGAGCCATGTCACCTATTGTCTCCAGCCATTGATTCTTAGAGTCCCGAGGGCCCCAACCCGGAAGTCTGCATCTCCCTACCTGACCCAGTTTAACTGTCAGGGATTTCATGGATTGATGAGGCCATGTTTTTGTTTGGCCACCGCTTACTCTTTTCCAGCCTGCACCTATATCAGCTAGTAATGCCCGTCGGGGGAGACGATGGTCAGGCATGCGCAGCACGTGGCCTAACCATCTCAATCTATGTAACTTCATAGCCTCTTCGAGTGATTTTCCCTCTTTGCCCAGCACTCTACGCCTAATGTCAACATTACTTACCTTATTATACCACCTAACGTGAGAAAGAGATCGTAAACATCTGTGGTCAAAAACAGACAATCTCTTCATGTCTTCCGCTCTCAATGGCCACGTCTCACCGCCATAGAGAAGGACGGAGCGAACTGATGAGCAGTATACACGTCCCTTGGTTGACAGCCGGATGTCACGCCTACGCCAGAGATGGTGTAATTTAGCGAAAGCAGCCCGAGCTTTCTGGATCCGTGCTGTGATTTCGTCACCAATCAATCCGTTGGTGCTGATACAACTTCCCAAATAGGTGAAGTGGTCAACATGTTCTATCACTTCACTCCCTATCACTAAGCTAGGAGTTGACGTAGTCCAGTCCTGTAGCAGCATCTTACATTTCACAGGGGCGAATCGCATGCCAAACATACGAAGATTGCTGCTCAAGGTGTTCAGAAGACTCTGCATTTTGTCAGCGTCCTCCCCTAACAGGACTATGTCGTCTGCGTATTCTAAGTCTATAAGACTATTCCCTGGTAACAAGTCGATTCCTAAGTCGTTAAGTTCAGTTAAGGATACTTCCATTAGCATATCTATGATGAAGTTAAACAGAAAAGGGGAAAGTGGACATCCTTGACGGACACCACTGGTTGTAATCAATTCAGATGACAATTCCCCATAAGCCCTTACACAGCTACGTGAGTTTGAGTAGAGTGCCTTGATTAGTGCAATGTACTTTCTTGGCACTCCCTTCATAGTCAAACATTGCCATAGAACCTCTCGATCCACGGAGTCGAAGGCCGCCTTCAAGTCAAGAAATATGGCAATTGTTGGACGCCTAAAAGTGTGTCTATGTTCTAGGATCTGTCGGAGAGTGAAGATATGATCTATGCACCCTCTACCTGGCCTAAAGCCCGCTTGATTTTCCCTCGTTTGTTCCTCCCGAGTTCGGCTTAGTCTGTTCATGATTACTGAGCCTAGGATTTTAGAGACTATGTTCGTTAAGCTGATCCCCCTATGATTATCACATGACGACTTGTCTCCCTTCTTGAAAATCGGTATAATAAGTGACTTACCCCAGTCTGATGGAACCGTCTCTGATTCCCAGACGTTACCTAGTACCTTAGTTAAACTATATACCAGTATGTCACCCCCATATTTAAATACCTCCGGAATAATTCCGTCGGGTCCTGCCGCTTTGCCTCGTTTCAAATTACAGATTGCTTTGGTGACCTCACTTACAGACGGCGGGCCAGTGTCTGTGTCCCACTCGGGTGTGTGCTGGATGGCGGGGAGGCTCAGTGTGGCTGTAGGCAAGTTAAACTGTTCCTCGAAGTGTTCTTTCCAGCGTTCGAGGCGTCTATCCTGAGAGCTAATTAAGGAGCCATTTTTCTCACGAATAGTCTCACTTATGATTTGCCTTCTCCCACCCGTTTCCCTGATGAGTCTAAAGAGTTGCCTAGTGTTGCCTATCGCCGATGCTTTTTCCATCTCTTTCGCCTTTGCCAACCACCACTGTTCACGGTCCTTGCGGAGACTTTTCGTAAGTTTCCTTTTGTGCAGCTTTCGCTCCTCATTGAATTCG
Source organism: Trichobilharzia szidati (assembly GCA_944472155.2). NCBI lineage: Eukaryota > Metazoa > Platyhelminthes > Trematoda > Strigeidida > Schistosomatidae > Trichobilharzia > Trichobilharzia szidati. The sequence continues at coordinate 102,851,434 of OX235274.1, read as the reverse complement.
GAGCTCACCGGAATAAGTCTTCTAGCATCTATCAGTTCGGATGAGGCAGTCGAAATCCAATGGTTTTTACTCACCTTTGGATTTACCTTATTCACAGCTTTTACAGCTGTATCTATGGCTGACTGAATATTTTTCCAGGCTTCTTCAGGGTGAGCGCAGCTGTCGAACTCAGATATGTGTTTAGCTAGTTCTTCCTCAAATAGGGACTTAGTTTCCAGATCGAGTTGGGGACGTGATGGGTTGGAGCATCTCGGTTCCGCTAATGTAGATTACTTTAAAAAAATAATTCGCATAAGGTGTTCTAAGATAGATAACACTATTTTACTGTGTTCACTTTCAAACAACCCGCCCAAACTAAATAATTTATAGGAGCACATGTTTTCAAAAAAATCGCTGGCGAAATCAAGAAAACTTCAAATTTATTCTACTACAGTTAAACATTTCAACATAAATATCTTGAAGGACAAAGGGATATACATTTCATTTGTACCAAACAAAACTTTTATTATTATTATTCCTTTGGGTTCTGAGTGGAACATATGGCTTCATCAGCACACCTCTATTTCAGCCTGTTCTTTGCTGTCCTTTCTTTAACTGACTCCACGATAGCCCATGGGCTCTAATCTCCACCTCACATGATCTCCTCCATGTCAGCCTCGGACCAATGACCAAACTCTTCTTTTACTATTCAGGTTCCAGTCTAGGGTTGGGCTGACTTTCAGTACCACTCAACAGTCTCCCTCCTCGTATGTGTCCGGTCTTTGTCGATTTACATAGGCATATTTGTTGGGTAATAGGTTGTTGGTTGGTTGGTGGCTTGCCAGAGTTCCTTACTGCTAATCCTTTTTGGCGATCTGATCTTCAGTATGTAGCCAGACAAGGCAGCTGTTGATAAAAGTTTGAAAGCCCGTTTGAAAACTTATTTCATTTAAAAATAAAAATACAAAGAAATAACTTGACAAAGTTTATGTTACACTTACTAACTGATCCACTCAGTACTAGACCCAATTCCGCTGATAAACTGATACACTTGATACTAGCTTCATGACCGTTCAAGATAACAACTGGCTTAGGTGTACCTGGAAATAAAACGTGTTTTTAATAGGAAAAAAGAAGCAAGTGAAAAATTAATACACTAAAAATTTGAAATACTAAGAAGTTGTAAGTGCATATTTTGGCAGAAAGGAGCTTGCATAGATAGTTACTTTCAGTTGTCAGATTTCATCACAAATCAGCATCAGTAAGAAAGATCACTGAAAACCACAGAGCACTGGACAACTGACCGAAGACGTTGGTGAGGGTAGTGCTACATTAGGAGTAGGCAAAATTTGAATTCATGGGTCATTGAATTCCACCCCAAGTAGCTGAATGGAGCTTCGCCTAATAACTTGAAGGTCCTGAGTTCGATCCCCTGTGGGGTCATGGATACTCACTACTGAAGACTGCTAGCGGTTCAAGTGCACCCTGGTTTCAATGATCTCTGTAACGAAACCTATGGGACAGTTGAGTCCGATAATAATAAATATGTACAGTTTACATTAGTTCAGCAACTTATCTACTAATGTAACGTGTGCTACTGAGAAATTTAATGCGTGACGTCTTCTGAAAGGATTTTGAATAGTAGAGAGACTAATCAATTTGTGAACAAAGGGAGATAAAGAAAATTTTGACTCTCCATACAGAAAGCATGAAATAATGAAGACAAAAGAAGCAGAGCATGAAAACTTCGTTACAACTACTGTAAGTGATTTCGATTAATCAATAATCCTGCCAAATGTGCCTCTCTGCGTCCCACTGTTACACTACATGTTACTAGACAAAATAAAGCTTACTAAAATGTATGTTAACCATTTACTTCCAACTATGTTTGATTAAAGTTGAGTGTTTACACCATTGAGTGCATAGGTGAGTAATAAATTAGGCATTATGAAGTATTCATAGGTAACTTGGGTGCCTCTATTTTATTTCGCCAAACTGCAGTCCTAGCACGCAAACATATATATATATATCATGACAAAGGCTCATGTAATGAGTGCTGATGCATGCCTTATCTTTGTTATAAAACCTTTAAGAAGATTTCCATGCTATTAGATGACTGAAGTCAATCGGAAGGAAGTCTTAGACCAACGTTTTGTGGCCCTCGGGACACGGTCAGCAAGATGTAACTTGCAAACTTCAAGGAATTCATGTCGCTTCGAACTCGCGTCACCAATTTCTGAGGTCTGACTGCCTCCAAACATCGCTTCAGAGTGTATTGGTGATGGCGAGTCACCTAGAATGCTGGTCCTGTTGCAAAACATGACTGGAAGAGTTCAGTCAGCACCAAACGAAGGACTGGACGCATAATAATAGTTGCTAGTGACCAATCAAAACATTTTCTTGATCTTACTTCTCTAATGTATCTGTTATTGGGTGACTACGTTGTTAGAAGTCAGTTACTCAGAACACACCTTTCATGTATCAAAACATCGACCGCTCTTATTGCGTGAGGATTAATGAAAATACCACCTCAATTGCTAAGGCTGAGGTAGACAGAGTGGGATCCAAAACTCGAAACCACTGACTAAAAGTTGAATATGCATAAACCAATGAGAATCAGATCAAACCAAAAGTATTACAGCTTTCATAGGCTTTCTGTTAAACCCAATTATTGACAAATGAATATACTCAACTACGCACCCGCCAAGCCACACAATCACGCAGAGTACAATGAAATAATGAGACCTAATTATTGTTCAACCTTTCCGAATAACATTTTTTTTCACTAGTAAGTGCGTGCATCCATGTTTGTGTATGCATTTATTCACTACTTCAATATAAAGCGATTGGATACACATAACTTGCATTCAAACTCATAATCTATCTTTGTTAAAACACATGATTATTATTATTAAATCATTTTTTGTTGAGAAAATTATCATACTACTGATTTCTAAACATAGGACTTACCTTGACTAGTAACAACACATAAACGTTGCATACTGAACATCCATAACATGACAGTACAATCTCGACTACCAGATGCCAGATAGTAATACTGGCTAAAATGACATTCTGAACGGGCTAAGCAAGTAACAATATCACTATGACCAAACACTGCTTGAATTAAACGATCTATAAAACAAAATGTGTTTATGTTTTTATTACAACAGAACAACTAGACAAAAAACAAACAATTAGAAAATAAAAAGCACAGGTTTAACACTATTATTACTAATATATTTAGTGGTAGTGTGCGTCCGCGCTTCAGTGATAGAATGCCTGCCAACCATACATGCGGTACGCAGTTTAGATCCCGGCCGATGAACTCCTGAAGTTCACCTAGTTTACTGGCAGGTTAGTAGACCCAGGCTTTAAGTCTGGAGCGCTATTTCTCACTCGGAAGGCAAAGGAATGAGAAAACAAAATTTGCGGTGGTAGTAGTTAGTAATGGTTGTCATTTCGACAACATCAAGACCAGGAAGAAAAAGGGGCTGCAATAAAAAATTGTGGTCAGAGTAACATTTGAATGACTAAACTATAACATCTTTACGTTGCTGTTACGTATATGACTTAAAACGATTTCAAACTTATTATTTAAATATTTTGATAATTTTATATTTTTGGTTACAGCTTGATTCCACACCGTACTTTTTGGTACGGGTATGGAATTTTCAGCATGTGATATCGGTAGCCCAAATTTTGCAGGCTGACCATAGATATCAGGTGTGCGTTGGCAGGGTGTCGAACCCCGGACCATGTGCATGGTCGGAGGGAGTCCTAACCACTGTGCCACCGACGCACAGTGATGACGTAACAGTATGGTCGTCCCATGAGACCTCCAAAATAGAACGAATCAGTGGTGGTAAATCGATAATCTGACTTAAGTTGCGAAGGGATATTTGGTTATCACTTGTGCACTACTACATTTATATTGAACACTCTTAACCGTAAAACTTTCATAGACAGTAAAAGTGAAAATCATTTTTTCCAGATATTTTGTTTTTCGAGTTGTGCCAGGCAAAGTTCAAAAATAGCGCCCCAAGGGATGCGAACGCACGGGTGAGCTTGAGCCGACCAATCAAAAATGAGGAATTTTTGTAGAAAAAATGCATGAAAACACATTAAACAGGGTATCTTCCTTTGACATGACTTAAAAATACGTCCCAGTTATTATGAGGAGTATCAGTTACTACGTGAGACCAGTTTCTGTACATGTATTCACCTAGGTGTCTGAAGATGAGCTGTTTTTGTGAATCGTTCATCTCTCTTACCCTGTTGTGCGATCTTCCCCGAAAACCGTCGGCTGAATTACTATGGTTTCCAGTAAGAGGATTGACGACTACTTACCAGGAAAATGTGGATAATAAAACAAATTAAAATAAGTGACATCAAGTCTAAATCTACCCCCAATCGTAACCCTAAACTTAGTCCTAACCCTAATCCTAACGCTAACGAGCTATTAACACATTGTCCAAACAGTACTTAGAAACGTGATCTAGGTGAAATTTGCTCCTTAGTTGGTAAATAGCGTTGATATTTCAGCCATTAGCCAACGACTAGCATGCATTCAAGGTCATTGGAGCGTTCGCACTCCTGGGACGCTATTGTTGAACTTCGCCTTATACTAAGGATTAGTATCAGTTGGAGAACCATTGGAAAACCAGAGAGTACTGGACAGCTGTTTCATCCTAGTCTGGGGCTCATCGGTAGTACGCACCCACCATCAAGGATCGAACCCAGGACCTCCTGGCTACAAAGCGAGGTCGTAGACCATTAAGCCACTGGGACCCGATCCAATGGCCAGCCCATGAATTCTAACTTCTACGAATTCGTGATTTTAGCGCTACCACCAACCAGTGTCTTCGGCGAGAACTCCATACTCACTCCCGACTAGATGAACCTCACACTGGTCACGAATTCTCACTAGAACTCCAGGAAACTCCATTCTTTAGAAAGTTTTTGGCAGGCATCAGATTAATTTTCAAGAGTTGATTCGTAAGGATTCGATTAATCTCTCGAGTTAGACCACGGATTGATATCAGTCACAGAACCATTGAAAACCAGGGAGTACTGGACAGCTGTTTCATCCTAGTTCCCTAACCGATGTCAATTCGTGGTCTGACTCGAAAAAAAAATCAAATTCTTACAAATTAACTCTTGGAAAATATTTAATTATCTATTCCATGTGTTCCAAATAGAAGATAGGGCTTCAGTAACGATTCTCCACTATAGTCGATTATCTGCTATTCATTTTAATAACTGGTCCCACGACTGTCCACAATCGCCAATTTCTTCTTCTTCTTCACATGGCCTTATCTTCCTGAGACATTTAACTCGTTATTTGCCATCTGTTCTCCTCAGCGTGTATCCGACCCATCTCAATTTTCTTTGCAATATTTGTTGGAAAAAAGATTGTTGATCGGTTTGCGGTCTGCCAGAGTTCCTTGTTACTTATCCTTTCTGGCCCACAGGCTTTCTGATCTTCAGTATCCAGTCAGCGAACACAGCTGTTAACAAAAATCTGCAGTAGCCTGTTGAAAATCCTTTTGGTGACAAGTCAAGCTTCTGAACCAAATAAGAGAAATGACTAGACATTAGTGCTGGAATTTCAAATCTTGATCCTTATGCTGAGTGTGGCAGGTTACCGAAGGTCTATCTAGCTTTTCCAATCCTGGTTGGCTTTGACACCTTCATCCGTTCCGCCTATCACTGAAATGATGGCTGCCTGAATAACTGAAAGAGGCGACTTCCTTCACGTTCCTGATGTTGATGATGATTGCACACCCATTTTCGAATTCCTATCTTCACTGCCTACCTCTTCCGCCAACTTATTGGTTTTTACCTGTAGATCTCCAGATATTCTGGAGTTTTCTTGTTGGCCCAAAGTAATCCTGTCTTCTCGCTCCCCAAAGAGTCCGTCACATTGAGCAGTCCAGCAAAAATTAGGAATATTATCCGTGATATTGAACAATCTCCAATTTCTCTTGTCCTCACTTCAAAGACTTCGCTGAGGTTTCCATTGTGAATCACTTGACACGCGACACAGTCATGTAAAAGTTGAATTAGGTGGATAACAGTTTGCGCTACTGTGCTCTGTGTATTATTCAAACAGTTTTCCAAATCACTTACCCGCTAACCCTGACGACGGCTTTTTCAAAGTCGATGAAGTTAAAGTAGATATTTCACTGATATATTTTTTTAAATTTTAATTTTTATTCCTTCACGTTCCCAGTGGAACATGGGGCTTCAAGCTAGAGCCTTTAAGTTTCTGTAGCAGTGGTGATTATTTTTACAGGATGGGGCTGCTAGCCTAATGCCCAACCTCCCCTCTTTACCAGTAATACTACTGGCTTAGCGAGGTGAAGAAGTGCGTCAGCCGGGGATCGAACACGGTCCATGTGTATGGTCGGCGAGTGTCCTAACCGCTGTGCCACCAACGCACTCACTGATGTATACATAGAATATAATATGATATGCAATCCATATAACTGAATCATAGCTAGCTTATAATTTCAATAGTGCAATAACTTATCCTATAGAAGTATACAGAAAGAGGATTGCAACTTACTGCTACGTGATCCATAAATACGAAATGATCTATCATAATAACCACATTGTATAACAGCTCTACTATCAGCGGTTACAACAAATTGATTACTGGTGATTTGCATATTTTCGTCGAAATCATTTCCTAAACACCGACCAAGTGCTGTATAAAAAGGAGAAAAGAGGAAATTAAGACGAAATTAAAAAAGAAAGAAAATAAATTCCCATAAAGAAGACAAAAAAGGTTGAAAAAAAGCATATTCATTATTTCCTACAGAAGTGTTTGCGCTTTACTGAGCGCCTTGAGGCAGTAAAAGAGTACACACATAACCCTACCTCAATGACGTTTCAGAAGGGTCAAAAGGAGATCAAATTCGCATTGGAATGGTACGGAAACCAACAGAATCGCCACACAATCTGTTCTACAAGCAAACAACGGCAAATATTATCCACATCATTACTTTGGAGATTTTATTGGTCGCTACATCGACCAAATTGATTTATGAGAGTTATTTCATCGTGAGATAAAATACTACGATTTTTTCTTGAACTCTCTCGTTATATGTAGACAACGAAGATAACCACAAAACTCCAATTGGGAGAATATAGTTACCTTATAGTGTGCAAATTTAAAGGCAAGAAAACATTTTTTCAGAAGCATGGCATTCTAACAAAAACTGCAAACAACCAACATACAGTTTACTTGAAAGAGAAACAGTCAACTGTAAATCAATCAGGTAAAAATCAGCCAAAGTGGATCAACAGTTAGAAATGATATAAAAAATCTCTGTCTCTTCTCAGTTATAATTGAAAAAAGTTAAAAAAACGAAAGATGTGAATTTGCCTGAATAATTATGAAACTAGTAATTATTGACTCACTTCTTAGCGAGATTAATGCTGACTATGCTACCTAGCTTGTTGGTGAAGCGTTCACTATCAAATACAAAGCACTGAATTGCTGTTAGATGGTTGAAAACATTCGATAGGAAGCCTCGGACCCAAGTTTCATGCTTGTTGCCAGTCACCAGTCAGAAAGGAGCAACTAAAATCACCGAGAAAATCATGTTCCTCCTAAACTCTGAACTTGAGTCACCCAGTTCTGCAGTCAGGGACGTTACAATTGAGCTATTCTAGATCGTGGTCGACCTCCGGTAGGACTGTAATGGATACTTTGATTGAACACTAAATAGTAACTAATGTAGTGCGCCCAGTCATTCGTTTGGTGCAGACTGAATTCAATCAATCAAATTTGCAATGTGACCACCATTCAGTCTGTACCAACACTAAGGAATAGTCAAATTATCCGCTACAGTCCTTCAGGAGATGCTTAGACTATCAGGAGATTTAGCATTTGCTACTTCCGTTTAGTACTTGATAGCAACTCGACAATTTCAGGTAGTCTTGTATCGGCAGACTGTTATGACTGATGATGATTTGAGGGTGAAATGAAAATCCAGTTCAACGCAGGATTAAAACCAGCACGCTCCCCCCCAGCCGACTTACCGGCTCGGCTCTCTACTACTAGTCGACGAATGAGACCCAACTGATATGTCGTAATTTCATCACAGTTAATGCTCAGCTGTTATGTGGATGGTGGACACATTTCTGTCAGTTTATCACTACTTCTAACAGCATATCTAACTCTCCTTTTGTTTCATTCTTAATCATACTGAATTAGGAAAGGGTTCAATTGCAGACAGAGACTTTCGCAGATGATCCTTAGATTGTCTATCTAGATGGTGATAAGATAAATTAACCCTTAGAAAATAGTAATCAAAAATGAAATACTAACGTGTTACAAATTCTGATTTTAAAGGCAAATTGACTATTTGCTCCGTTCCATGCTTAACACGTGAATTTTCTTTAGATGATGTCGGAATATTCGTAACACTGGTAGTAACCAATGGTGACACAGTAGCATCGATTATAGGCTGTGACGAAGATGATGAGATGATGTTACTGATAAGTCATTATTATTATTATTGTTGTCCTTTGAAGTCGCAGATGGAGTTTTAGTCTGTTGAAGTTTTGTATCATGATTGTTCGCAGTTGTATCGACTGATTCTGTATCATGATTTACACGAGCTGTTAGATAGAGAGAGTTAAGGAAACAAAGGAATGAAAAAGAGGAATTTTATGCATGCTACAAAGCATTATCATTATATTACTCATTAAAGTGAGGTAATAACTATCCCTATTTTGGATTAAGTAGTTTAATGCCTGAGAGATTTGTTCCATGAAGAATCCGTCTTTGATATTATATATATATACATATACTCTTCAGCATCTTTCTATTTAGACACTTTCTAATTGTTAGCAAGTTATGCGCAAAGCAATCTATAGAACATCTGATAGGGATTCTTACAAAGAATCCGGACCTAATTGAAGAGGATAATAGATGGGAATGTTTCTTGTACGCGGGCGGTTCAGTGATAGACTACTAGGTCGACGGATTCCTCTGCCTCGCTTAGCCGGTAGTAATCGCCGTTAAGAGGGAAGGTTGAACGTTACACCAGCAACCTCCCCCCCTTCCTATAAGCCAAGAAAACAACACCAACGCTACTGCGACTTCAAAGCTCAAGCTTGAACCCTTATGTTGCACTCGGAACACAAAGAGGCGGAAAGCTTCAGAAAATTTCTTGAAGTATTATAAATTATTACAATAAGCGGTCAGTCTATTTTTCTAATTCATGAGAAAACTTCATAATTTATGAAACAACAATCAAGTGTTCTTTTGTTTCAATAATAACCACTAATCAAATAATGATTGAAAATAAAAGACAACAATATAGATAAACCATTTACAAAACACGTACGACTAGAATTTAGAAATGATGGAGAACAAAATTTGTAGCTAAGATGGATGTGAGTGAGTGAAGTAGTTAATACTGAAGCCATCAAGCAGCTTACAGAATACAACAACATCAAGAAAGGACTGAGTGCGTCGGTGGTACAGCGATAGAATGCTCGCCGACCACGCTCATGTGGTCCAGGGTTCGATCCCCGGCCGACGCACTCCTTTACCTCGCTAAGCCAGAAATAAGACTGATAAAGAGGGAAGGTTGGGCATGAGGCTGGCTAGCAACCCCATCCCGTAAAAATAAACACCACTGCTACTGAAACTTCAAGCTTCTAGCTTGAACCCCTATGTTCTACTGAGAACGAAAAGGAATAAAAAAAGAAAGGACTAGAATCTAGGCAAACTTTAATCTAATTTATTTAGGTAATTTGGTATGACATAGCTTGAGCTGTCAACGGAAATAATAGTGATGATAATAAAACACAGTATTAACATTAATAATTTGTATATTATCATTTTGATGATTAAAATTTTCCTGGTAAACTACTGAAAAAATACTGAAAATTCAATTTTTTAAATCAGTTTTAAAACCTATCGCCATAAACGACACGGTTCGGCAGAGGATGGGTAGAATTCATTCTTTCTCTCGAAATGTCCTCATGTTGCCACGCCTTTATAGTCTATGTTAGGTAAGTCCTTTTCATTCACTACTTTCACACCACAGAGAGCGTGTTCTTCATAAAAGTCAAAGGATGAATTCGAACGTCTGGCGTTTACAACCGGGATGATGGACATTCTAGTCTACCTAGGACAGCTGGAAAACCTTCATTCCAAACCTACAATCTGCATAAATTGACTCTAAAATCCTGTAGATCGAATGATCACTGGAAATCATGGATCAGACCTGAAGCCGAAGACTCGGTGGTTGACCTATTAAAACAACCATCTGCGTTGATTTGAACATCCCAAAAGTATCGCCGAGCTAACACAAAGTATGAATTTTTGTGCAGCGCACCTCATAGTGCTCATAATGCATCAAGTTTATCTTTTGTGTGTGTGTGTGTGAATGTGTCAAAGACAGGAAGAAAAAACAACATCATCTCTTATACTGTGAACCCATACTCTTCAGTCACAAGAGAATTGATTGCTATTGAGTGATAATAAAGGTAGTTGAGTGTCAATTTAACAAGTGTGAAGAGAATGTGAAAATGTAAAAGAAAAGAACTTATGAGAGTGATAATAGTGAATTAATTATTAAAGCAAAAGTAAAATTAAAAATTAGAAAAGAAAAGGAAATATCAAAACTTTTTACAGGGAACGACTAGTGTAGAGGTTAAAACCACGGTAGAATAAGAGACTAGACAAACATTTTCTGCATACAGAGTCGTCTTTCAAGATCATCTCACCTACAAGGTGAGGCCAAATGGTACAAAGGGCGTCAGGTTTCGGCTTTTGTGTATGGCGGAGGCGCTGGCAACTCCGAACTCTGCATACAGAAAAAGTTTGTCCATGGTCTTAACCTTTTGATTAACTGTTCCCTGTAATTTTTATTTTAGTGATTAGTTTGCTTTCACCTTATTAATTAATTCACTATTATCACTCTCATATGTTGCTTTTGTACATATTCTCACCCTCTTCACACTTTGTGCCGTTGAGTATCACGTAATTTACAGCTTTTAATTTTCTTTTTACTTCTAAAGCCACTTCCGAGTAATTATATCAAAAATGATTGCACTGAGGGCGACAACAACAATAATAATAATAAGGCCTTTACTAAAATCTACCGAAATAAAGTTTCATTGTAATTCCAAGAAAACAAACAAACGACCGTCGCTAGTATATTGTCTGCTTAAGCCTAAATATAAGCACATCAGAGTCTTTGAAAAAAATGACTCTCTTATTATTTTTATTCAACACGATAATCTAAGCACTAATGTGAAGCCGTTTATAACATGCCTACAACCAATCCACAAAATGAGCAGCAACATTCTGACAAGAAATTACAGTAAAATTCATGAAAACAAACAAACAAACAAAAGGAAGCATATCAACTCACCTTTTCGATAGACTGCATCTGTAACATGAAGGAAAGAAATAGAATGAATGTATTATATTGTTAATCATACTTGGTTAGACCATGCATTGATATCAGTTAGAGAACCATTGGAAACCAGCAGGGAGCACTGAAGGGGTGTTTCATCCTCCTTTGGGACTTATCGGCAGCACGCACCCACTGGTTTTCGAACCCAAATAGAATCCCTACAGACTAATTCTTCAAAATTCGTCTGATACACTCTGGTGACTGGCTACGGCACGAAGTTGCCTAAAGTTCTAGTGAGAAGTCGTGACCAATTAGGTCCATCCAGTCGGGAGTGAGGATTGAGTCCTGGCCGATGACATTGGTTGGTGATCGCGCTAAAGTAATCACGAATCGGTAGAAAACAGAATTCATTGACCTTTGACTTGGGTCCCAGTGGCTGAATGGTATACAAGCTTGCCTTGTTACCGGAAAATCCTGAGTTCGAACCTTGATGGTGAGGGGGTGCTGCCGATGAGTCCCAAACTAGGACGAAACAACTGTCCAGTACTCCATTTTTTTCAGGGATTCTCTAACTGATATCAATCCATGGTGTGACTTGAAATCAATAGAATCCCTACAGACTAATTCTTCAAAACCTACTACTTAATTTATAGGTAATTTAGTCAAGATTTCACACAGCCATTGTAATGGACAAATTATTTGGAAAATCCTTCCTGGGTGATATATTTGTAATATTTATACTTATTTAGACGTTTCAACTATGTTGGTAATTATGATACCTTTTCCCCTAGACTGTGTATCAATAATTTGACATTTGCAGATCAAATGTTGATTTTAGCCTTTATCATTATTATTCGCCTTTGTCCTTGTGTTAATCTTCAATTGTTATACTCCTCTTTATGGTTGTGTCTATATTGACAATGTGAGTTTGTCTCAGTGAATGCAGGTCATCCCAGTCATCCCTGGGACTGTCTGCGACGGGAAGCGTTGGTGCGTGTGACTCATGTGGACAGAGGTTTTGATCCCACCTCGTTGGGAATATTCTCCTTCTCGATTCTAAAGTACCTTTTGGTTAAGTTGAACTTTGGTGAACTAATTTTGTCCTACATTACTTGTTTTATGTTTAGAAACCTACATTACCTGTATAGCTACCACCTCACGGCAGCACTGTTGAGATAGATTTGAGTTTTGACGTTATTATTGTTTA
>OX235274.1:102792527-102838360 GCA_944472155.2 Trichobilharzia szidati | reverse complement strand
GGGAAAATCAGTCGACGAGGCTATAAAGTTACATAGATTGAGATGGCTAGGTCACGTGCTGTGCTTGCCTAACCATCGCCTTCCCCGACGGACATTACTAGCTGATATAGGTGCAGGCCAAACAAAACCATGGCCTCATCAATCCATGAAATCCTTGACAGTTAAACTGAGTCAGGTAGGGAGATGCAGACTTCCGTGTTGGGGCCCTCGGGACTCTAAGAATCAATGGCTGGAGACAGACAATAGGTGACATGGCTCAGAATCGTTGTCAATGGCTTACGCAGATGTATTCAGTCCCTTTAACCTTCATATTCCTTTCTACCATTACTCATTCTGTTTCATTCTTATACTTGTCAAAACTCTATTGATTCTCTTCACTCATCTTCTTGTTTACCTTTGTGTGCTATTTGGAACGTGGCAACTCGAACTGCTGCACTTCGGTGCCGAGTTCTATGTTTAATCCAGACAGACAGACAGAGAGGAGTAGAAATGTAATGGTGGGGGGGGGGAGAGAAGAAAAATACCATAATTGAAAAACAAAAAATTGCGTATCCAGGGTTAAGATAGGTGAGCTCCATTGTAGGTTCAATGACTAAACAAACTTCTGTGTGTGGAGTTTGGAGTTTAACATGCAGATTGCCATCGCTTCTGTGGTTTGAAGAAGTTTGGTTCGTTCTCCTTTACCAAAATTTCTACGTATTCTGTAGATGACTTTGAAGTTGGTTACTAGGTTCGCTTGGTGTCTGGAGTCGATCAGGTATTCTAGAATAGAGCCATGAGTGTAAATGTTGGATGATGCGTTTGGATAGCGAACGCTGGGTACACTCGACGTATCTAACTCCACAGGAGCAGCTGAACTGATGGATACACAGTGACGAAGCTAGCATTGGTAGTTTATCTTTCACGTCCACGCGAATCATTGGTTTTGTAGAGAAAGTTAGTCGAAGTTCATCCGCAAAGAATTTTTTCTTCACTGATCGGGATAGACAGTTTCCCAATATTTCTACCGATGAGTCTTCATTTGAATTGTAGATTCAGATAAAACAGTCTTTGGAGGCAGAAAGCGCAGGTAGTATTTTTAGTGGTGTAGGTTTTATGGATTTTGTGATGAAGCGTTCCGGGCGGGTATTTTCAATGAAAATCGTTTTTAGAGTGTTCAGTTCCTTTTCCATAATGTCAGGGCTGCAAATATTACTGATTCGGTGGCTCAATAAACGGATTAGGTTTAGTTTTGTATATGAAGACACCCAACTATATTTGTTTGTGAGTTGTCTATTCCACTTCAGCTTTCTGTGGATGGATCTTTTCCGTGTTCCATCTTGTTCGCCTCTTGTTAGTTGAACGTCCAGAAAACGTATTTTTGAATCTTTTGAAAAAATCCAGAATGTCCTTCAAATTCTATTGATTATTGAAGATATGCAGTATCATCCATGTATCTCATGTAAAATCCACAGGTGTCAGTCATTTTCTTCAAGTATGTGTATTTGAGTTTCGACATGAAGAAATCTGCAAGCCCATAGCTATACCATCATTTTCTCTACATATTTCAATACTGAAAGAGAATTGAACACATTTAAGGTTCATCTCAACAAGCGTTCTCCAAATAATCATCAGGTATCCCAATGTTTAACCCCTTTGAATCAATATGTTCGCATATATAGCATAGTGTTTCAGTTAATAATGGGACATTCGTAAACAATTAGAGCACATCTAGCAAGACAGTGATTCGATTCTTCTAAAGATTTTAACTCATATAATTAGTTTGTCTGAGTTTATTATGAATTCTTGAAAAATTATGAATACACATGACTTGCGCAAGTTTGGTTCTCTCCATTCTGCAATTAAATTACATGAGTTTATTTCAGTGATTGAGGATGTATTTGACTTCATGAATTTCTAAACACTTTTGCACAGCTGTGTGCTATAGAGTTTCGACTTGTTGATGAGAACCGTATTCATGTGATGTTTATTTTCGTTATCCCTACTTTTATATTCATGTTTGCACATATGTGTGGCAGTTCAAGTCGCCACACTCCATGTAGCACACGCCTATAGAAATTCTTGTGAGACTCATCTTTTGTTCTATCGATACTTATTAGCATAGCCAATATAGTTCTTTTTTCACTCATTCAATAGCAGGGATTAGATTGGTTACAGGTTTAATCATGAGGTGACCATCGGATAGAGAACCATTGCGAAACCACGGAGTGCTGGTGGACAGCTGCTTCGCCTTTTATTTGGGACTCTTCATCAGTACTCACACACGACCCACTGGGGTTCAAACCCAGGACCTTCTGGTTACAAGGTGAGCTGTTAGACCAGCTAGCTTCTGGGACCTGAATCAACGGCCTATGAGGACAGGCACAGATTACACAGGATGACTGTAGTGCCTTATATTGTGAATTGATTGAAGTTAGAATTGATGATGAGCCATTGTAATCGGTTCCCAGTGGCTGAATGGTTTACGAGTTTACCATGTGACCAGAAGGTCGTGGGCTCAAACTCCGGCAGTTACGTACTGATGAGGAGTCCCGGACTGGGACAAAATGGCTCTCCAGTACTGCCTGATTTTCCAGTGGGTTCTCTAACTGATATCAACTCTTGACCAAACCTGTAATTCTTACTGATAGAAGAATAATTGTAAATATTCAACAGAATGAACATAAACCGCGATTGGAGCTGAGGCAAAGATCATTAATATTGAATGAGCGAGCGTGCTTAGTGTTTAGGGTAATGTGAGCCACACATATCTTCGCATATTTCCGTCCTAATTATTTTGAATTCTACAAACAATGATTATTATATTACATGTGTGAAAACTTTATCGCCTAATTTAAACTGTTTCTTTATATTTTTCCATTTTCCTTTTCCATAATAAACAAAAGATGCTTCTAATGAGTGAGGATAGTTTTATTGATGATTCCGCGAACTCATTAGAATCTTCTTCTACTTCAAGTAATTCAGCTCCTTCAGATACTAGTGAAGACGACGACGACGATGATGATGGTGTTGCTGATGCTGACGACATTGTTGGAAAGAAAAAGACTAAAATCGATGAAAATGGTGATGATGATGTTGACCAAAAGACCAAAGAGAACAACAACAACAGTACAGTTAATAAAAAATCACTTAGTCGACGTCGACGTCGTCTTCGTCGTCCTTTAACTCGTCAAGAAGCAAAAAATCCAACAACAGTTATCCTTGATTCAGACAGTAACGATGATGATGATGATGATGATGACGATGATGATTCTGACAGTGTTACAGACATTGATGGATCTCAAAAACCCTGGTGGTATCAATTTTATAAAGATGAATATGACTGGCAAATTAATGTAGGCGCTAAAATGGATGTTCTCTTCAATATATTGAAACGTTGTTCAGATATCGGTGATAAAGTGATCCTGTTTTCGCATAGTTTAATATCATTAGATTTAATTGAAAAGTTTCTAGCTGAAATTAGTCGTCAATGGTCAGTTCTTCAGGTAAGATATTTTAATCTATTTTGTCGATTTCTTATTTGATGGTGGTGGGTAACCTCTATTGACAATATTTCAACATACATACACACATATATAGTCACAGCAGCCTTCTTCGTAATGTGTAGATGATAGGTGGTCATCATTTCACTGTGATTGTGAAAGCGAAAAGAGAGAGAGGAAAAGAGATTGTTGGAAAACCAAGAAGTTCAACAAGGATAGATAATATATTTAATTGAGACTGTATCAGTCTTCTTGATTGTTTGTTTGCGATGGATTTTGTAGTCCCTATTGTGTAAACATATCGGGAGTTCTAGTGAGAAGTCGTGACCAGTGGGGTCCTTTGCAATGACATTGGCTACTGGTCGCACCATACCTTGAATTGACAGAAGCTGGATGTTATGGGTTATTGGATCAGGTCTCAGTGGCTGAATTTCCTACAAGTTGTTCACCTTGTAACCATGGGTCCGAACCCTGGCGGGTGCTTACTGCCGAAGAGTCCCGAACTAGGAAGAAACAACTGTTCAGTACTCTCTGCTGGTTTCCAATGGTTCTCTAACTGATATCAATCAGTGATCAAATTTGAAACATATCGGCTTCTATTACTCAAAGTCTGACAATGTCTGGGGATTGAAATGATGTTGCTTGTTAGAGTCCAAAATGTGCGTTTCATCCTATTTGGGACTTGTGAGTTGGATGTACCTACAATCACAATCCTCAGCAAGACTGAGTGAGTGATGATGTTCCCACTGTGACTCGAAACCAGCACCCAATGTTCCAATACTTGATTATGAAAAAAGAGTGATAATTAATCACAAACGCGATAGTGAAGCGAAATGTATATTCCATGTAACGTTGACTAAATTATCTTTCATTGAACTATTTTCCCGCCTTTTTTATATAAATAGTGTAGTTAATAATATCAATAAATTTAGGACCGTTGAATGTCTTTTATAGTCTTTTGATACATTTATGTAAATTTTTGAAAGTATAACAAAGGTTTATGTATTTTGATTTGTTATTGTCAATGAAGCTGCAATAATAGTAGCAAATAGATACTGTGAATATTGACTGTTATTCAGTGATATTATATCTGGGAATGGGGTTAGGGGAACTCATTGATGTCTTCAACCCTGAAACGCACTATGGGTCATTGCCCTTATTACATGAGTATGAATGGGTTGGCATATAAATGCTGTCATGCATTTCCTTCTACCACTGCGGTAGTGTGATAAAGACGATGTGTTCCGACGGAATATTATTCTCACATATTCCCACAGTTCAATACAGCATTAGTAACAGAATACGATGTATCTATTTGGACATTCTATTTCATGTAGTTTAATGTGAGCCAAAATGACACCCTCAATTGTTGGTTAGAGAATATAAAACTGTATATTAATTATTATTGTTCCCTTGGGTTCCTAGTGGAACATAGGGCTTCAACTGCACGTCTCCACTTGTTTCTGTCTTCTGCTGTACTTTTCACTTGCATCCATGTTAGTCCATACTGTTTCAGCTCCTCTTCACACGATCTCCTCCATGTCACCCTTGGACGTCCCACTCGCCACTTCCCTTTCGGGTTCCACTCGAGCGTTGGCCTGACGCGCGATGTCACCCAACGGCCTCCTCAGCGAGTGTCCAATTCATCTCCACTTTCTCCTGCATATTTGTTGGACGATTGGTTCTTGTTTTGTTTGTTCCCATAGTTTCTTGTTGGTGATTCTTTCCGGCCATCTGATCTTCAGTATAGAGCGAAGACAGTTGTTGATAAAGGTCTGCAACAGGCTGTTGGAAATATTCTTTGTGACCCGCCAAGTTTCTGATCCGTATAGAAGAACTGACTGACTTGACGTTTGTATTGAAAATCCGAATCTTTGTTGTTGATGCTGAGTGACGAAGATTTCCAGATTGGTTTCAGGTTGATGAATGTGTTTCTTGCCTTCCCGATTCTCGATTTGACATCCTCGTCTGTTCCTCCTGTAGTTGAGACAATGCTCCCTAGATAAGTGAATGAAGTAACCTCTTTCAAATCCCTCCCGTTGATGGTGATTGGCGGTGGATGTTGCTGTTGTTGTTGTTGTTGGTTGGTTATTTTCATAACCTCCGTCTTGTCTATGTTCACCTGGAGTCCTGTCTTTGCTGCTTCTTCGACCAGTTTGTCGGTTTTCGCTTGTAAGTCTTCGATTTTGTGTGACATCAAACATAAATCATCCGCGAAATCCAGGTCTTCTAGGTTCTTCACGTCGGTCCAGGATATCCCTGTCTTCTCGTTTCCCACTGTCTGACGCATAATCCAGTCCACCACAATTAGGAATATTATTGGTGATAATAAGCACCCTTGTCTGACTCCTGTGTTTACTCCAAACGCCTCGCTGAGTTTTCCGTTGTGGATCACTTGACATGTGCCGTTGTCGTATAGCTGTTGAATAAGGTTGATGAATATTTGGGGTACGCCGTAGTACTCGAGTAGTTTCCAAATTACTTCGCGGTCTATGTATATATATATATATATATCAGTTTGATCACTTGCAATTATACCTTGGTTTCTGTGTCTTGCCTTCTGCCATTACACTACTACTACTACTACTACTATTACCTAGTATTTTCTTCCTGGATTTTATGTTTATCATTTTTTTTCTTTTCTCTCTCTCTAGAACCAGTCTTCAGACCAGAAAACGGAAGAGAATGTAGAAAATGCAGAAAATGCTGATACATTAAATCGTCCAGATTTATCATCATATTTCTCTGATATCGGACATAATACATGGATACGTGGTTTAGATTATGAACGTATGGATGGTAGTATGAATGTGAATGTACGCAAAGATTTACAGGCACGTTTCAATTCAACAAGTAATACACGTCTACGATTGTTTATTATATCAACTAAAGCTGGTGGTTTGGGTATTAATTTAATCGCTGCAAATCGTCTTGTCCTACTCGATGCATCATGGAATCCAAGTCATGATATACAATCGATATTTAGAAGTTATCGTTTTGGTCAGCATAAACCAGTGTATATTTATCGTCTGATTGCCCAAGGAACAATTGAAGAAAAAATCTATGATCGACAGGTATATATAATTATTGTATATTAATAGTAATTAACATAATGTATCCTGTTAATAGTTAGTGTTGAATAAATGCTACAATCGAAGTGTGAAATGTGGCCATTGAACGTCGGGGTCGTATATCGTAGTGTCAAGTGAAATTCTCTCCTCCTCCTTTTGGTTTTGATTGTTTTACCTTATTTATTACTATTATTTCCTTTAGTTCCTAGAGGAACATCGGGCTTTAGTCGCACGTTCCCATTGCGTTCGGTTCTCCACTAACCTTTTCACCTGTCTCCACGTCTGCCCACATGCTTTCATCTCCTCTTCGCATGGCCTCCTCCATGACACCCCACTCTCGCACTAACGACCAACTCGCCGCTTCCCATTCTGTCGGGTTCCACTCGAGCGATGGCCTGGCGTGTGATGTCACTCACTTGATGGTTTGTGTTCTCAGAGTATGGCCAATCAATCCACCTGCATTTCTTCCTGCAGATTTGTTGCACAATTGGTTCCTGCTGGGTTGGTTCGCTCATTGCCAGAGATCCCTGTTGCTGATCTTTTCTCGCCGGCCATCTGATCTTCAGCAGTACTATACGAAGACAACTGTTGATGAAGGTCTGTAGTTTGTTGGAAGTACCCTTTGTGACGCGGCGCCAAGTCTCTGATCCGTATAGTGACACTGACTTCACATTGTGGTTGAGAATCCGGATCTTATTTTTCATACTGAGTGCTGTTGATCTCCACACAGACTTGAGAGTAATGAAAGCTTGCTTGTCTTGCTTTTCCGATCCTCACTTTGATATCCTCATCAGTTCCGTCTACCTGTAGTTGAAACGATGCTTCCCGGTTAGGTAGGTAAAGGAGGTTTATTCTTTCAGATTTCTCCAATTTATGCTGATTGTTTTCTGTTATTGTTGTTGCTGTTGCTGTTGGCCAAGAATCTTCATCACCTCTGTTTTCTCTATGTTCACTTGAAGTCCTATCTTTGATGCTTCTTCTGCCAACTTGTTGCTTTTAATTTGCATATCTTTCAGTTTGTGGGAAATCATACATATATTATCGGCGAAATCCAGTTCCTCTAAGATTTTTGTGTGGGTCCATTTTATGCCTGTCTCCTTGTTGCCCGCTGTCTGTCGCATTATCCAGTCTACCGCAATCAAGAAAATCATTGGAGATAGTAGGCAGCCAGCTTGTCTCAATTCCGTCTTCACTTCGAAGGATTCCGTGAGTTCCCCATTGTGGATTACTTGGCATGCAGCATTTCTTACAATTGTTGGATGGGATGTATAATTGTTAGCGTCACCCTGTAGTAGTGAAGTAGTTTCCAAATCACCTCTCGATCGACGATGTCGAAGGTCGATGAATTGAGTTAGAGAGCTGACTTCCATTCCAAGCTCTGTTCAAATAATGATCCGTAGTGTTGCGATTTGATCGATGCATGACTTGTTTCTCCTGAATCCATCTTGTTCCGGTCGAAGTTTTTCATCCAGGGCTTGTTTGATTCTCTTAAGGATGATGCGGTTCAGAATTTGCTTGGGGATGGATGTATTACCTAATAGGTTAAATTTTTTATTTGGCTAATTCCTACTCACTATTTTGTCTTCGCTTAATTTCTCACTTTGATGACAAATTGTTGCCTGAATATGTTGTGAAATAAAATCCGACAAAGATATTATATACTTACAGGAAATGAAGATAGGTAGTAATTTAATCGCTAAGTAACGTTATCTTCTAGTAAATTGACTCTTTTTTTAGTTTAATATTAAACTGAAGTAAAGTTAGTCTTCCGTTTACGTCACTATCAGCTTCATCAGTTCCTATTCGTTGACCTTTTATCACTATTCGTTCTATCTTCTGCGTTAAGTGGTATACTACGGTGAATAATATTGAAATTAGGCGTAGAGTGACAGTGATGGGGAATAATTCAAAGGAGATGAGGTTGCAAAGGTGAATTGATTAACATAAGTAGGAACACGTGTGTTATGCTTACCACCAGGCCACCACCTTCCTCATCTACCTATGTTAGATGTCATGAGGATTAGTCTAGAAAAGAATTAGAAGCGGTGTGTGAAGTCTTTGACAGTTGGTTTGCACCAGATGAGAGCAGGTGTAGACTGCCACTTTGGTAGTCCTTGGGATGCTGAGAATCAATAGCTTGAGGTTGTTGGTAATGCGACTGGAAACTGTTCTCAGTGGTGCAGATGCATTCACTGTTTATAATCTTCCACACCTAATAAACCGTTGTCTTTTTCCCATGTTACTTACTAGTCGTTCTCCCGTACATTTTTGCCGATGATAGTTCTTTCGAATCTCTTTTATCTCTACGTTTGTGTGCTGCATGATAATAAAGTGCAGCAACTTGAACTGGTCCACTTCTGTGTAAAGTCCTCTGCTGAAACTCAATTAGTATGTCTATCAGTGTTTTGTGCGTCGATGGCACAGTGGTAGAATGCTCGCCAACCATGTAGGTGGTTCGGGGTTCGGTCCCCGGCCGACGCACTACTTCACCTCTCTAAGACAGAAATTAGACTGGTAAAGAGGGTCGGGTCGGTTGGGCATGAGACCAGCAACCCTATCCCGTAAAAATAAACACCACTGCTACTGAAACTTCAAGCCTGTAGCTTGAAGCCCTATGTTCCACTGGGAACGTGAAGGATTACAAAAAAGCCAGTGTTTTATCAAAATGAAAGGAATTCTAACGTTTGTTTTCTCAATACACGTAGTTAGATTCACCAGAGTAAAAGATGCATTCTATTACAAATGTGAAATGTTGAAAGTTATACATATATAGGTGAGGGAATTACACATAATGTTTAGAAACCTACTGTTTTGTGAAATACTTTAGTCAATATATGTAATCGAATCCTAGGTGTGTGACTAAAAGTCAATTAACTTGACGAGACGTGACATTTCAGAACATGTATCCAGTACTCTTGTAGTTAGTTGTACGGCAGCAGTTATTCTTTGGATACTTAAATAGTTATTGGTGTATAAGCATATTCGATTTAAATGCTTATGTTGTTATGTATTAATAAAAAAATAAATTAATTAACCAACGCATTCTAATAGACATTTAGACTTTAATTCACCTCATGCGTTATCTGTAAAGGTAGGCTCAGTTAAATGTCTAACAAACCGAGCAATAACACTAAGTAGTCCAAAAAAAGACCTAAATGATGAAATGAAACAGATAGAAGAGGCGTTGATGTTAAATAACTAACTATCCTATAAAATTCATTATTAAGATCAGAAAAGGCCGAAAGCAAAATAAAAATAATGAGGAAACTAATAGTGATACCATAAATAAGAAAGAATATAAGGCATCTACAGCTTTACCATATAACGAGGGGACAAGTGAGATCCTACGTAGGATTTTCAACAAAGCAGGAATTAGAGTGGCATTCAAACCTACAAACTTACTCAGGGACAAGCTCTGTAGGTTAAAGGACCTGTTGGATCCAATTAAACGAAATAATATAAATTACAAAATACCTTGCACTGACTGTGAGGTCAACTATATGGGTCAAACTAGTAGATCATGGAGTAGTGAGATTATCAGAACATAAGAATTTAGCTAAGGTTAGAATGGTTGACCCCGCGAAGATAAGTAATTTAGAGAAAAACTCAGCTACATAGCACTGCATGCATTAACGCACAACCACACAATAGGGTGTGTGGGACAGAGTTAAAATTCTAAAAAGTAATATAGGTAGGTGGAGAGAAAGGTTCATGATTGAATCTTTGTTCATTGAATCTGCACCCAATACATGCAATAGGAGTGACTCAACGCACATACTAGAGATATGGAAGATATTATTACCAGTCAAATCAGAGGAGGATAATAAGTAATCTTAAAATTCTACTTCAATTCACGTACATCATAACATTCTAACAAGTTACTTATTTTTACTGTAAAAACACTCGTCTTATTTCCCATCTGATTGTATTTTATTCATAACACTAATATTATTTCCGAATGTACTTTGATTAGACATATGGATAAAATCAATAAAAGACAGTTTTTTCCTCATGTCTATAAATGAAGCAAAAACTTGTGTGAGTAGTGCCTTGATATGATTATGAGTGGCAGTAATAAATTGTGCTCGAAACGTGGTTACCAATAAATATTTATGTATAACACTTGGGATTTTATGAAAATAAAATTTTATCTATAATGGAGTTATACTCTCCCACAGTGTCCAAGTTTTATCCTTATATCAATAATACTTAATGGTGTTGTTGTTCTTATTGTTTTTCCTCTTAGGTAACGAAACAGTCTTTATCACTACGAGTAGTTGATGAGCTACAAATTGATCGACACTTTTCAGATGATGACTTACAAAAATTGTTCACTTTTGAACCAGATATCTGGAATCCTGAAGATGATAATGATAGCGATAAACGTCCTACACCGATATTGCCTAAAGATCGTCTGCTCGCTGATATGCTTACAGAATATCGACATTTAATAGCCACCTACCATAATCATGATTCATTATTACAGCACAGGGAAGATGAAGGCTTAACAGAAGTGGAACGTCAAGAAGCATGGAGAGAATATGAAGAAGAAAAACAATACGGTATGTCATTAGCTGAACACCAGCGTCTGGTAATGCTGCAACAACAATGGATAGCTCAACAACAACAACAAATTCAACAACAGCAACAACTATTTCATCTACAGTATCTTCAACAACAACAACAACAACAATACCACCACCAACAACAACAGCAACATCAACTCCAGCATTTTATATTGCCGAATTTTCAATTCCCTACAGTCTCATCACCAAATACTAGTGGACAGACAATTGTGATTAGTGATGATAATAGTAATCATAGTAATAACGATAGTCAAGTGATGACGTCACCACCAGTTGTGCATAGCGGTAATGTTGTTGTACCTAATAAAAATACTAAGAAGAATAATACTAAGAATACTAATACTGCTGTGACAAATCCAGGTTCTCCTACGATGGCTATGGCGATGGCGACGACGGCAGCATCTGCTAACAACTCCACTAGAAATACTACTGATCTTCATCATTCAGCTGGTTCACAATTGATTACCGATATTAGTACCACTACTAAACAACAACAACACTGGGAGCAGTAGTAATAGTAGTAGTGCATCGGTGGCTGTACATCCGTCTAGAATTCAACAAGCACGTTATATAACACCGGCGATTAATAATTTGCCAAGTTAGTTAGTTAGTTAGTTTATCCATTAATACACGTGAATGTTTGCTTTAATATTTTTTTCTTGTCTGTTTCTTTTGGAAAGCATCAGTTTTTGAAATTGTATATATAGAGAGATTATGCATTGTTCTCCCATAGGACACTTTTTTCTGGGTGTGTACATTACTCTTTCTACTGATTATATGTATGTATTCACAGTTCATAACAATACACAGCTATAATGCAGTTTAGACTGAATTATTCTCCTTTGGGTTCCGAGTGGAATATACGGTTTCAACAGCACACTTCCATTTTATTTACTGGTGTCCGACAATCGTTATATTTCTTGACCTAAAGGCGGCATTCGATTCTGTAGACCAAGAGGTACTCTGGTGGTGTTTGGCTGTAAAGAGAATGCCGATAAAATACATTGCCCTGATCAAGACATTCTACTTGAACTCATGCAGTCAGCCAGGTGAGGGCTTACGGCGAGTTGTCATTTGAACTGGTGACGACTAGTGGTGTCCGTCAGGGATGCCCACTATCCCCGTTTCTATTCAATTTCGTCATAGATGTACTAATGGAGTCAACTCTAACTCACTTGAGAGAATCAGGGATTGACTTGTTACCAGGGTATAATCTCGTTGAATTAGAATGTGCAGACGACATAGTCCTTCTAGGTGAAGACGCTGACGAATGAAAGCAGTGTCTTCTGAACACCTTGAGCTGCAATCTACGAATGTTTGCCATGCAATTCGCTCCCGCCAAATGTGAGATGATGTTACAGGACTGGACTACACTGACTCCTAGCTTAGAAATAAGGAGTGAAGTGATAGAGCACGTTGACCGCTTCACTGATTTGGGAAGTTGCATCAGCCAACGCCAGCGGACTGATAGCTGACGAAATCTCAGCAGGGATACAGAAGGCTAGTTTCGCATATGTCAGTTTACGCCGTCTCTGGAGTAGATGTGATATCTGTCTGGCTGTCAACTAAAGGGCGTTTGTACTGCTCATCAATGGGCTCCGTCCTCCTTATTACTAGCTGTGAGACCTGGCCATTGAGAGTGGGAGACATGAAAAGACTGGCTAGCTAGCTGTCTTTGATCATAGGTGCCTGCGTTCCATCTCCCGTCTTAAGCGCTATAAGAAGGTGAACAATATTGAGGTTAGGCATCGGTCGAGTGCTAGGTAAGGAGGGGAAATCAATAGACGAGACTGTGAAATTACATCGACTGAGATGGTTAGGACATGTGTTACGTATGTCTAGTCATCGCCTTCCTCGACGAGCGATGTTAACTGACATAGGGTCAGGCTGGAATAGAGCTAGCGTCGGTCAAACCAAAACATGGCTTCATCAGTCAATAAAATCCACAACAGTTAGTTTAAGCCAGCCACTTTCGGGGAAGTGGACTTCCTGATTAGAGTCCTTGGGACGGTGAAAACCGATGGTTGGAAGCAACCGGTGATATGGATCAGAATCGTTCCCAAAGGCTGGCACAGAAGCATCCACTCCTTGTGACTTATAATTCCCAATGAAGCTATATTGTGCTTCATTATCACTATTCCTTTTGTCTCATATCCCTGTCTACTGTCTCTGTTATGCATTTCTTCTACTTTCTTCTCTTGCTTTGTGTGCTAATTGGAGTGTGGTGACTTGAACTGCTGCACATATGTGCAAAGTTCTATGTCGAAAACAGACAGAGACAAACCTACATTTTACTCGGTCCTGTGCAATCCGTTTTAGCTGGCTCCACGATAACTCATAGACTTTCATTTTCTGCTCCTCCTCTTCGCACAATCTCCTCCATATCACCCTTGGACTCATGTCCAACTCCGTTGCTTTCCAATCGTGTTTTCTACTCTAGGGTTTGGTGCATGATTTCCACCTGTCTCTTCAGGTATCTCTCAATCCATCTGGATATATGTTTAACGGCGCTTCCTTGATTAGTTCCTTGACAGAGTTCCTTGTTATTGGTTCATTGGTTTACTAGCCAGTTCTAAACCCCGGGAAAAGAGGGTAGGTTGGGCGTATGGAGCCAGTGACCCTTACCCTGGAAAATCAATCCAATCGCTACAGAAACAAACTTCAAAGCACAGAAAAAAAAATTTTTTTTAATGCTTTTATTAAAATTGAAAGATTTTGCGGAAGTCTATTGTTCTTCTGTACACATAGTTTGCAATGCTTGAGATTATTCCAAAAATGATAGCATCGCTAAGTATTAATTAGTCTTCTTAATGCCTTGTTTAAATTGATCAAAAGGACTAAGTGGTTTCAATTTAGTCTGACATAAAAACCCTACATACAAATAATCAGGTTGACATGCTTTCCAATATGAGGAAGGACTTCTAACGTGTGAAGTGTAATTTGATGCGAATAAAATAAAAAATAATAAAATCGTTGGCACGCTGTTACGTCTACTGGCCAAATATCGGTCGTGAATTAGAAGTGATGGTTCGCTCGTGTTCTCGCTGTGCTCAGGCTTTGAAAATGCCTATCAAGACAGACATACAGCCGTGGCCCAACTCAGGAAAACCGTGGTCAAGAATCCACATAGATTTTGCCGGCCCAATCAATGGCAAACAGTTTCTCGTGGTAATCGACGCGTATTCCAAGTGGCCGGAGGTTTTCATTATGCAAAATACCACAGTGACGATAACATTAAATAAGTTGGTTCAGCTTTTCAGCAGATTTGGTGTTCCAGAGATCATCGTTTCCGATAACGGACCTCAGTTTACAGCTGAACAATTCAAACAGTTTTGTGAGCGGCTAGGTGTTCAACATATTCGCAGCCCACCTTACCATCCTCAGTCAAATGGACAAGCAGAGCGTGTTGTTGATACACTCAAGCGCGCACTTCAGAAGTCAAACGGGGAGGGATCGATAGAGGGTGTATCGCACAATTTCCTCTTCATTTATCGAACCACAACCAACCCATCATGCCCAAATCAAACATCTCCCGCAGAAATTATGTTTGGAAGAAGATTACGTACTACTTTGGATACAATTATCCCGATCCCATCAAGACGGAGCAAATGTGGTCAAAATAGTGAATTTTGGTTCAATAGACGTCATAGTACCAAGCAATGAAGTTTCATGGTTGGTCAGTCGTGATTACATACGGAGAGATCGTCCATGGGTTTCTGGAGTGATCGTTGGAAGAAAAGGCCAAGTCATTTATAAGGTCAAGGTTGGAGACCTTATTTGTGTCAGGCTCACAATCAAATAAGAAATAGACTAGTTGGTAAACAGTTGAACGATTCCAAGTCCGCCGACGCACAATTTGAGCTATTGATAGATACGACGGATCCGAAAACGTCACATGGCCAAAATAGTCGAAACAAAGGCAAAGTGTCCCAGCAGCCAAGGAGATCACAACGACAACGAAGACCCCCAAAGTACCTACAAGTGATTCCGCGATACAAAAGCTACCGGTAGCCCTATCTTAAAAGGGGAGGTGTTAGGAAGAGGCAAAACACATGCAATTATCAGGTCGTTATCATCTCTCAGTCAAGTTATTATCGCGTTATTAACAAGTCGTTGACATGCAATTGTTCCTGCTTCTGATTGGACGCTTGCACAATTCCAACTCTCAACCGGATTGGTTGATTTCCAGTCTACCTTATTTTCTGTATAAATACAGTCACTTTTGTCATAGTAAATGAACCTGGGTTTACCGTTGATTCTCTTCGTGTTCTGCTTTACCAGTTAAGTGGGCACTGGTCAGTAGTTAAGCAGTGACCTCGTGACAAAGGATCCAGCATCATAACAGTATCAAGAAAAGAAACCCCAGAGAATACAGTAGTATACTAACTGAGTTACTAATTTCCTTTATCATTTCAAAGTATAGTGTTTGCTTTTGTACCGTTGAAGTAGGAAGCACTGCTGCAAGATTGACAGGAGCCTATAGCTACACACTGTATTTAGATACTTTGTGTGTGTGTGTGTGTTACCAGTGTAACAGATAAAACTCCTAATCAAACAGAAAGATTCAGAATAATGTACGTCAGACTGTGTCGTCAACTGTGATGCACTATCGCCATGTTAGTTTGAACATCGAAGATCACACACTTAATGGAGGGGAAGTAGGCAGTCATCAAAAACACAGAATAACAGAACTTACCGCGTTAAGAGTACAAAGGGATCAGATGACTCAGGAGATTTTCCTGCATCCTTCTGAGAAGTATTTGAATCACTACTATATGTGACATCTTCAGTAATATTATTATCATTGGCGCTGTTACCATTTATTGCATCGGGAGTAGGTTTCTTCCTCTTGATGAGGTTATCTGCAGCTTTTTCATCATCTCGTACATCGTTGTCATCATCGCCATCTGAACTAGCGGTTAGGACTCTTGCCGACCATGCATATGGTCCAAGGTTCGAGCCCTTGCCGACGCACACCTGATATCTATGATCGGTCTGCAAAATTTGGGCTACCGATATCACATGCTGAAAATTCCATACTTGTATCAAAAATACGGTGTGGTTTCAAGCTATAATCAAAATAATAAATAATCAAAAATAAACCTTACGACCACTTGAGTGGTGCAATAAATAAATAAAAATTTGTGTATAAATAGCTAGTCACAACTTCTCATCAGGACTCCAGAAAACTCCGTCCTGTAGGCAGTCACTAGCCAGTCAGCAGCATCAGATTAATTTTCAAGAGTTTGTTTGCATGGATTTGATTTGTTTTCCAAGTCTAACCACGGATTGTGATATCAGTTAGAGAACCACTGAAAATTAGGGAGTACTGGACAGTTGTTTCGTTCTAGTTTGTGTTGGACTCATTGGTAGTACGCACCCACCGTCAGGGAGGCTTCGAACTCAGGACCTTACAGTGGAGTCCATCCTGTTGGGAGTGAAGACGAATACTCACCGTTATAATTAGTTCTTAATGTGTTATAAGTATTGATTTCAGTGTCTCTTTAAACTTGTGATGGTGTGATACAGACAATGTGTTCCACAACGGAATATAGTTCTCACATATTCCCACAGTTCCATACGGGATTAGCAACCGAATACTATGTATGTTTGAACATTCTATTTCGTGTCGTTTAGTGTAAACCAAAATCACACGCTGAGTGATTGGTTAACGAATATAAACTATATATATATATATATATATATAGTTTTTATATATTTTTTATATATATTTTTTTTATATTTTTATATATATTTTTTTTATTCCTTTACGTTCTCAGTGGAACATAGGGCTTCAAAATAAAGGCTTGAAGTTTCTGTAGCAGTGTTTATTTTTACAGGATGGGGTTGCTAGCCCCATGCCCAACCTTTCCTCTTCACCAGCTTTAGTTCTGGCTTAGCGAGGTAAAGGAGTGCGTCGGCTGGGGATCGAACCCCGGACCATGTGCATGGTCGGCGAGCGTCCTAACCGCTGTGCCACCGACGCACTATATATATATATATATATATATATATATAAACAGCGGTTTGATCATTTGAAAATATACCTTGGTTTCCGTGTCTTGCCTTCTGTGTTACAAACTGACTCTTTGTATATTGTAAGTGTGATTCAATATCTAACTCACCCATTCATACTAATTCCTGTGGAGGTATAATTCATCTTTAGAAGTGATGAATATACAGATACACTAGACTGTGCTGTGGTGTTTTTAGTTAGTTGTATGACACATACTGGCACACGTAGATAAAAATTCTTCTTTGTGAACAGTGTTCGTCACTATTATTATTATTCATTGAAATTTGTTTTAAAAAAAGTACTCTGCTTCTTTTAGTCTATAACCTTGTATTATTTGTTTTTTTTTGCTGTTTGTTTATTATTTTGTGATTTATTTATGTATTTATTTATCTATACTTAACTTTTAAATTATTCATTAGGTAATGCTTATGGTCGAATGTATTCACAAGTTCGTCGTGGTGCTATCCTTAAAGATCCCAGTTTAATATCAGATCCAGAGAAATTGGATAAATTAACAATGAATAAATTAGTGAGTGTATTAACCACTCCAGTGCTAGTCAATACCGATGATGTACATGATCCAAGTTCTTTTACAATGATGAGAAGTAGTAGTAAAGCATCCCACAATCCACAATCGAAAAATTAATTCACACTATCCATTCACTATCATCCAGCTTTTAAATCTTCATCACACAATTGAATTAACACAGATATAATATACAAAATTGTACATATCTATAATCATAATGAATGAAGTATAAATTTATATAGGAGATATTTAGCAATGCTTTCACCGTTGTTGTTGTGACACATACATAATTAAGTGGTATGGGTGTGTGTGCCTGCGTGTGTGCGTGCAGGACTGTCTGTCATTCGTGCACCGTCGTGGCTTATAGACACGCACACAATTTAAGAGAGACCAGTTGGTTTGTTATGAAACATATAAACATGTGTATATAATAATTATATAATATTAAGAAAAAGTATTCACTCTTCAATAATATATATATTTATTCACATACATAAAACTATTTTATATATATATATATATATATATATATATATAATACTGTGCAACACACCATTGTAATCCTGTGTAATTTTTCTTTCTTTCTCCGCCCCATCAAACTTTTCGTATCGAGTTTAAATAATTTTGTTCAATCTGTTCAATCTCCCTTCTTTACCATAATGAATTAAATAATAATATTAATGATAACAATAATAATAATAATCGTAACTATGTAAACTTATGTGTATATAAATGTGATTGTACAGCTACTTTTGAAGATGATAATCTATCTCTATTCTGTGCTTTTTGTTCTTTTATTTCTCTCATTCACTCACTCATTCTCTCTCTCTCTCTAACGTCCTGGTGGGAGGTAATTTTTCAGGATTATCCTAATTTCAGACTATGCGATAATTAAAAAGGGAGAGAGAGGAATTGCAATAAGTTGTTTCCGAATTCACTAGAAATTTAGGTAAATAAAGTTCATCATACTTAACATCATAGGCCGGCCGACCGCCAACTGTGATTCCACTGCCAGTCAATCACTAACCACCAAATTACTTCAGATATCATCGAAGCGCCCCAACTAGGAACTGATATTTTAACAGGGATCGAACATTTCTGTCCAATCAGTCAACGAGGAAATCAAACTTGATTCAAAGACACGTCTCGGCATGTTTACGAAGCTATTATAGTACAATAAGCTTGAAATAAAAGAAAATAATAAATCAATTTTCGAAAAAAGATGTATAAATAAATCCTGTTTGATGTTATTCAGAATTCCGTGATGTTTAAATTAGAAATCAAACAGTTCATGGAACTTAACACTACAATAACTCAGGTGAATGACTGTAGGATGAAATTGCCTGGACTTCTAGTGAGAAGTTGTAATCAGTGGGGTACACCGAGTCGGGTGTATGAATAAAATAAAAATACTTACCGATGCCATTGGCTAGCAGTTGGGATATACAATGTGAATTAGTAAGAATTAGAATTCATGTGCCTTTGTATTTCGTCCATCTCAGTGGCTAAACTGTCGATAGGATTACTTCATAACTTGAGCGTCCGGGGCTCGATCTCCAATAAGAGGGTTCCAAATCTAGATGAAACAGTTGCTCCATACTTGCTGGTTTTCAGTGCTTCTCTAGCTGATATAACTTGGCAGTTTAATTTGAAACCAATCAAATCCTTAGAAATCAATACTTGGAATCTCCAGCAAACGATTGCTGATTAGAACATGAAACCGCATAAAATAACTATAAATGTTTGTACTTCGTATTATGAACATTTTATTAGCACTGAGGCCTTCTCAGTTTCATTCTTTAGAGTGCAGATTTCGAACACTAGTTATCTACATATAAAGATATTAAAGTAATAACATCTACTTTGCATTAACTATGAACAGAATAATGAACCTGATAGGAAAGATGGAAGCCATCTTTTCTGATGATTGGTACTGGGTTCGAGTGTCACTAAGAGGACTGCCACTCATTGCAAAGTAGGAACTTTTAGCTAACGAGTCTGAAGTAAGGTGAAATGTGCATTTAGAATTTCCGTGTTAACTTCCGCCAGTAAACAAAGGAGAGAGAGACAGATTTTATGCCTGCGATTCAGTAAAATCAATAGCAAGAAAAAAACCACTCTAGTCTAACTTCATCAAGTTGAAGTGAAGGAAATATGCCATGCACTAGAACTTTTAGCCTAAGCTGATAACATCTGTGAAATAACCGAAATCGATGGACGAAGACAAAGTGTGATAGTAAGAAAA
Source organism: Trichobilharzia szidati (assembly GCA_944472155.2). Taxonomy (NCBI): domain Eukaryota; kingdom Metazoa; phylum Platyhelminthes; class Trematoda; order Strigeidida; family Schistosomatidae; genus Trichobilharzia; species Trichobilharzia szidati. Next base: position 102,818,431 of record OX235274.1, on the reverse strand, counting down.
AAGGATCATAGTTTTGATGAAATAACCCGTCTATATTCGGTTTAATAATTCATTATTTCGTCTAAATCATTCTACCCTCATATACGACCGAAGATGGGTAGACTTCGGTCTTCTTCTCGAAATGCCCTAATGCCGCCACGCGTTCATAGCCTCTGTCAGGCGTGCCTCATCCACTAACCTCTCGCCACGGCGGAGGTGTTCCTCACGAAACTCAAAGGACGAACGTGGACGTCTGGCGCTTAAAACTGGGATGGTTGACGTGCTGGTGGTACAGTGGTTAGGACTCTCGCCGACAATGCACATGGTCCGGGGTTCGATCCCCTGCCGACGCACACCCGATATCTATGGTCGGCCTGCAAAATTTGGGCTACCGATATCACATGCTGAAAATTCCATACCTGTACCAAAAATACGGTGTGGAATCAAGCTGTAACCAAAAAAATAGGAGGGCTGGAAAACTCTGATTCCAAACACAAGGTGTGTGTACGTGGGCTCCAGGATTCGAACGGATTGAATGGTGTATGAACCTGGTTTAATTACCGGAAACTATAAGGGCGTAGCTCCTGACACTGCTCTATTCACTGCTGGAGTAGACTTCAAATCAATGACTCGAGGGTGGGTTGGCCCCTTAAGACATCCACCTTCTTCGGTCTTGGCACTCGAGTAGCATCCCAGCCCTCGGGCAAACTACCAGATTTTGTGCGGTATATGTCCTGGTACCAATAATGAAAATAAAATAAATCAAACTATTATATTCGTATTATTTTCCCTCCTTTGTAACCTTATCACCGTCTATTTGCAACACGAATATGACAACTTGAGTAAGCTGTTAAAGAACACAATCAATTCTTATTTTGATTAACACCTGTTTGGTCTGAATTGATACTTACATACAACCTAGCCACAGTTTATTAACAGTAATCCATTCCAATGGAAACCTCTCAAAGTGAACATCTTTTCAAGTGTTGGCCGTAGGTTCGAACCCCGTTAGGTGTGTATTTCTGAACAGTCCTAATCTAAGGTCAAACAGCTGTCCATTACTCTCTGGTTTTCAAATGGTTCTGCAAATGGTGTCACCTCGTGATCATAATAATCGAACCTTAGTGACTGACTCTATACAGGCAGTTACCTGGAGTTCCACAAAGAAGTCGTAAGTCGCGGGGTACACCAACTCTCTGATGATATTGGTCAGTGGTCACGCTATGCCTCACGAATTGACAAAAGTTAGAATTCATGGGTTATCAAATCGATAGTGGGGTCATGGATGCCTGCTGCTACTGAAGAGTCCAAAAGAAGGAGGAGCACAAGCTGTCCAGCACTCCCTAGTGGTGATGGTTTACAATGGTTCTCTAACTGATGTCACAGCTCCTGATCAAACCTGTAAACAACCAAGTGTTCTAAATAAATCTATATGTATAAAAGTCCATTCACACATGAATCACCACCTTTTATTTTGAAATGTGAACACTAACAATGCCCATAAGTGAATTATGCTTATCACATTTATGTTAAATAATAATATTAGATACGAATAAATATATTGCATGATTGAGGAAAGAAAACAACAAATGACCATTGTGCACGCGCGCGCAAACACAGCCACACAAGTAGAGAATATTCATGTATAGTATCACTGATTACATGGAAGAGGAGAAGAAACAAAGGACAATTGAGAAATATTCTTCTTTACAATAAGGAAAACAGATTGCGTAATAAAGAAGGGAAATTATCAAATTCAATGAATGAAGGGATGCTAGATTATTATCACATTTGATTATTATCATTATTATTATTTTGATAGCTGGTAGATAAGAGCAGTAGATACACATTTCAAATTATTGGAATGAACAGAAGAGAAAAGACAAGGAGGAAAAACTCCCTGACGAAATGAGAAGTTATATGTATTTGTGTGCGCGCCACCTTGTTATTAACATGAAGAAACCGAAAGGCGGGACATTTAAACAAACTAGTAAGCATTCAACTGCTTACTAGAAGGAAAAACTTCAATTATCTCTCAAAATAACATCAACAAAACAAAAGAAGACAGAAAATATTAGTGACAAAATATACCTAAGAATATGAATTTATGATATGTAGTGAGTGGGCCGGTGGGTGGGTTACAATTAACTTGTAATTGTCATGCCATGTCATGTTAGATAGATAGATAAACTTTTGTCTTGATTTCAAGAGTAACGCTGTTGAAATTCATGATGCCATTGATTGAAGTCGACAAAGAATACAGCTACACAGCCTGATTTGAGACCAGCAAAAATAAAACTATAGAAGAAGAATAAAAGAAAAGTGATTAACAGTGTAGTGGCAAAATAATTAAATATGCGCGCCAGTTCATGTATTGATCATTTGATATAATTGCACGATTAAAACAATAAGAAGTGCATAGTAGGCTTAATAACACATTAAAATAGAAAAAAGTGAAACTACCTGACTTTCATTTTTTTTACGATTTGCACATGAATACTATAAATATGTTAATCAGATAAGATTCATGTTCAATGTATCTTAAAAAGGGAAGATAGAAGGAAATTGCAGCAAATTCGCCATCGATTGTGATTCTTGGCTATATCTGATAACGTTTTGAGCCGGCGATTCGAGCTATCTCTCGGGTCGTGCTGCATCAACTGATCCTAACCTAACACAAATGTTCTTTATTTTACGGCACCACTCCACTTTTTCCATCCAGTATTAAGGCTAGCAAACGATGGCCGATACGAAAGTGTCTGTGGTGACACTCATAGCACCTATCACAGTCACCGAAAACGGTGTTTAAAGATGAATACACTCAAGGGATGGTGACCTTCATCATGTCCAGGCATACGCTCTACGAGACCTCAGAGTTATTTGCATAACGATACCATCGGATGCAATCAATTCTAAGGAGGCAGTGCTGATCAAATATACCAACTTGCCGCACATCCTCAGCTTAGAGAAGCCAGGTTTTCTAGGTGTAGTACAACAAGAGTATGTGCACCGATGAATTGTAAACTAGGCCTTTAACAGCCAGGTTGATGTAGTGATGATTCCATATAGGTGGCCCGAATTGGCATCTACCATCCTAGCTTTCATTATACAATTAAAGATTTAGTCCGTAACACATCCCACAGCACTCACACAACTAACTAGATACACGAACTTGTCGACAACTTCAAGAGGTGCAGATACAGGTTCCTGTCAATCTTGCTGAAGTACATTGCACGTAGACAGCTCAAAGCACATACCATACTTATAGGCACTGATTAAGTGAGATTTGGACAGCCTGCATGCTATCGCATAATAAGACGATGTAGACTGCAAACTCCAGGAAGTAGATTGATATATACACAGGTGACTCATCAATATTGATATTGATGGGTCACCTGTGTATATATCATAGATCTACTCCACCACCAAGCATGCCTGATCTATAAAAGGTCATGAAAAATGAATTAAGTTTTAAACTGACTATAATTACCACCAATTTTACTAAGGTGTCTTCATCCAGTGTTACTTTAAAACGATTTTATATTACAAGTAAATATAAACATGCATTGAATAACAATAATAAACAGTAAGAGTAAGAATGGTGCGTCGGTGACACAGCAGTAGAATGCTTGTCGACTACGCATGGGGTCCAGGGTTCGATCCTCGGCCGGCGAAGTACTTTACCTCGCTAAGACACTAATAAGGCTGGTAAAGAGAGAAGGTTGGACATGAGGTTAGCCACCCCATCCCGTAAAAATAAACCACACTGCTACCGAAACTTCAAGCCTCTAGCTTGAAGCCCTATGTTCCACTGGGAACGTAAAGGAATAAAACAAAGAGAGTAAGAATAGAAGAAAAGCATCATCGAAGTGTCACCTATAACTTACCGTTGGTCATGACTTAAGCTTAACGATTCAACTGATGTATCACATTTAGGAAATGCATGAACTGGTAATAGATTATAACTTCTCAGTATCCATATTACACCATCATTACCAGCGACTAGGATATAACGACCACAATCACTAAATAGCATAGCATTGATATGATAGACAATAGATGAATTTGTATTATTTGATAGAATACTTAAATCACTGGAATGTAATAATTTCCCATTTAAACTATACAGTGATAACCAAGAATGATCGAACTGGCCAAGTAGATAACCTTCACGATGATATGTAAACAAATTTGGCTCAGGTTGCTTGGAATTAGCCAATTCAACTGGAGGTGTTGAAGACGATGACGGTAATGGTGTCGACACTTGATCAAGTGTTGCTGTTGTATACGGTGAGCATAATGAACGTAGTAGTTCACCACGTGTTGAATGCAACAGACAAGTCCCGTCTAAATATAATAAGAAAAAAACGATAAATTGATTACTACAATATCTGTGTATACTAAGAACGAATTCGGCAGACGGTTATCGCCTGGTATTACTGTAGATTTCAAATAACTGTTAAGATCTCGAAGTGCTGTTTTGCGCGGATTTGATTTAACTGGTTATATGATTTTATAATCAGCTGACATCATTACGAGAACCATTGGAAAATCAAAAGGGAGTGCTGGACAGCCACTTCGTCCTAGTTTGGGATTCATCGGCAGAAAGCACCCACCGAGGTTCGAATCCAGGACCTTTCGGTTACAAGGCGAGCTCATAGACCACTAAAACCACCAGTGGGGTACAGCAGGTCAGGTGTGAGGACAGATACTCGCCGATAACATTGGCTAGTGGTCGCACTATATCGTGAATCGGCAGAAGCTGGAATTCATGAGTCATTAGAACAGGTCTCAGTGGCTGAATCGTCTACGAGTTAATCTTCTAATCGGAAGGTTGTGGGTTCGAACTCCGGTGGAAGCGTACTGTGAAGAGTCCTAAACTAGAAAAAAACAGCTATCCAGTACTCCCTGGCTTTCCAATGGTTCTCTAACTGATATGAGCTTATGATGAAATCCTGTAAATGTTAAGATCATTTAGCGAAGTAGGTGCTGATAAAATGGTTATACTGTGTTATAAATACATGATCGGTTACTGAACATGGTGTTGGAAAGAATGGTGATCACTTTCAAGGCGACAGTTTACACTGAAGGCACTTTTACTCTTATTTCATAGTATTATTCCTCTCTTATAATGTACACACATCAGAGGTTTGCTATAGGGGTTTTCTAGTTCCCCTGGGTGGACTAGCCTGTCCCTCAGTGCGGTTGTAAGCGTCAGAAGTTCAAATTCACCCTTTAACTTTCGTGAGGAATATCTCATCCCTGGCGTGAAGGTAGTGAATAAAACTTACCTGGCAGAGGTTATAAAGGAGTGGTGACATGAGAGCATTTTGAGAGGAAGACCAAAGTTTACCCGTCCCTGGTCGTACCAGGTCATTTATGGGGATAGTTGGAACGATGAACCTTTATATCAAACGTTTAGAAGCTACTAAGTCTGTTTAACCAACTAAATTATTTACAGTCTGTCAGTGAAAACTGATCATCCTACAGAAGTGACATAGAATTCAAACGACAGCTATACACTTTGTGAGATAACAGAGACAAAAGTCAACAGTGTAGTTTAATAAAATTATTGGAAGGGAATAGTAAATTGACACTGCATTTCTTAAAGCTCTTTTGAATACAAGGCTAAAACGGCTATATTTGTATATCGCTACTGCTCTCCAGTTATAGAAAAGTAGGTCAACTGGTTGGAGCATCTCGGTTCCGCTAATGTAGATTACTTTTAAAAAAAGATAATTCATATAAGGTGTTCTAAGATAGATAACATTATTTTACTGTGTTCACTTTCAAACAACCCGCCCAAACTAAATAATTTATAGGAGCACATGTTTTCAAAAAAATCGCTGGCGAAATCAAGAAAACTTCAAATTTATTCTACTAAAGTTAAACATTTCAACATAAATATCTTGAAGGACGAAGGGATATTCATTTCATTTGTACCAAGCAAAACTTTTATTATTATTATTCCTTTGTGTTCTGAGTGGGACATATGGCTTCATCAGCACACCTCCATTTCAGCCCGTTCTTTGCTGTCCTTTCTTTAACTGACTCCACGATAGCCCATGGGCTCTAATCTCCATCTCACATGATCTCCTCCATGTCAGCCTCGGACCAATGACCAAACTCTTCTTTTACTATTCAGGTTCCAGTCGAGGGTTGGGCTGGATTTCAGTACCACTCCCTCGGTATGTGTTCGATCTTTGTCGATTTACTTAGGCATATTTGTTGGGTAATAGGCTGATGGTTGGTTGGTGGCTTACCAGAGTTCCTTACTGTTAATCATTTTTGAAGATTTGATCTTCAGTATGTAGCCAGAGAAGGAAGCTGTTGATAAAAGTTTGAAAGCCTGTTCGAAAACATATTTCAGTTTTTTTTTAAAATACAAAGAAGCAAATTGACAAAGTTAATGTTATACTTACTAACTGATCCACTCAGTACTAGACCCAATTCCGCTGACAAACTGATACACTTGATACTAGCTTCATGACCGTTCAAGATAACTACTGGCTTAGGTGTACCTAGAAATAAAATGTGTTTATATAGAAAAAAAAGAAGCAAATGAAAAATTAATACACTCAAAATTTGAAATACTAAGAAGTCGTAAGTGCATATTTTGGCAGAAAGGAGCTTGCATAGATAGTTAATTTCAGTTGTTAGATTTCATCACAAACCAGCATCAGTTAGAAACATCATTGAAAACCACAGAACACTGGACAGCTCACTAAAGGCATTGGTGAGGGTGGTGCTAAAATCATGACTTGACAAAATTAGAATTCATGGGTCACTGAATCCCGACCCAAGTGGCTGAATGGAGCTTGGCCTCATAACCTGAGGGTCCTGAGTTCGATCCCTTGTGGGGTCGTGGATGCGCACTGCTGAAGACTGCCACCCTGGTTTCAATGATCTTTGTAACGAAATCTATGGGACAGTTGAGTCTGATAATAATAAATACAGTTTACATTAGCTCAGCAACTTATCTACTAATGAAACGTGTACTATTGAGTAATTTAATGTGTGACGTCTTCTGAAAGGATCTTGAATAATAGGGAGACTAATCAATTTGTGAACAAAGGGAGACAAAGAAAATTTAGACTCCATATAGAAAGCATGAAATAATGAATACAAAAGAAGCCGAGCATGAAAACTTCATGCAAATAGCAGTTACTACTACTGTAGGTGATTTGGATTAATCAATAATCCTGCCACAAGTACTTCTCTGTGTTCCACTATTACACTACAACATGTTACTAGGCGAAATAAAGCTTACTTAAAGGTATGTTAACCTTTTACTTCCAACTATGTTTGATTAAAGCTGAGAGTTTACACCATTGAGTGCATAGCAGAGTAATAAATTAGGCATTATGAAGTATTCATAGGTAACTTGGGTGCCTCTATTTTATTTCGCCAAACTGCAGTCCTAGCACGCAAACATATATATATATCATAGTAAAGGCTCATGTAATGAGTGCTGATGCATGCCTTCTTTTTGTTATAAAAACCTTTAAGAAGATTTCCATGCTATTAGATGATTGAAGTCAATCGGAAGGAAGTCTTGGACCAACGTTTTGTGGCCCTCGGGACACGGTCAGCAAGATGTAACTTGCAAACTTCAAGGAATTCATGTCGCTTCGAACTCGCGTCACCAATTTCTGAGGTCCGACTGCCTCCAAACATCGCTTCAGAGTGTATTGGTGATGGCGAGTCACCTAGAATGGTGGCCACGTTGCTAAACATGACTGGTAGAGTTTAGTCAGCGCCAAACGAAGGACTGAACGCATAACATTAGTTACCAGTGACAAATCAAAACATTTTCTTGACGTTACTTCTCTAATTTATCTGTTGTTTTGTCACTACCTTGTTAGAAGTCAGTTACTCAGAATACATGTTTCATGTATCAAGAAATCAGCCACACTTATTACGTGAGGATTAATGAAAATACCACCCCAACCGCCAAGGCTGAGGTATACAGAGTGGGGTCTGAAACTGGAAACTACTGACTAAAAGTTGAATATGCATAAACCAATTAGAATCAGATCTTGACTCGATCATACCTAATCACTGTCAGTTATACAAACCAAAAGTATTACAGCTTTCATAGGTTTTCTGTCAAATTCAGTTATTGATAAAGGAATATATACCCACCCGCCCATTCACCAAGCTACATAATCACTCAGAGAACAACGAAATAATGAGACTCAATTATTGTGAAACCTTTCCGATTAACACTTTTTTTTTCACTAGTAAGTCCATGCGTCCATGTGTGTGTATGCATTTATTTACTACTCTAATATAAAGTGATTTGATACACATAACTTGCATTCACACTCATAATCTATCTTTGTTAAAACACACTATTATTATTATTAAATCATTTTTTTGGAGAAAATTATCATACTACTAATTTATAAACATAGGACTTACCTTGACTAGTAACAACACATAAACGTTGCATACTGAACATCCATAACATAACAGTACAATCTCGACTACCAGAGGCTAGATAGTAATACTGGCTAAAATGACATTCTGAACGGGCTAAGCAAGTAACAATATCACTATGACCAAACACTGCTTGAATTAAACGATCTATAAAACAAAATGTGTTTATTTTTTTATTACAACAGAACAATTAGACAAAAAACAGAACGAAAAACAAACAAATAGAAAATAAAAAGCACAGGTTTAACACTATTATTATTAATATATTAGTGGTAGTGTGTGTCCGCGCTTCAGTGATAGAATGCCTGCCAGTCAAGCATGCGGTACACGGTTTGGGCGCCAGCCGATGAATTTCTAAACTTCATCTAGTTTTTATATATTTTGATTTTGATTAAAGCTTGAAATCACACGGCACTTTTTGGTACAAGTATGGAGTTTTCAGCACGCGGTATCGGTAGCCAAAATTTCGCAGGCCAACCGTTGATATCAGGTGTGCGTCGGCAGGGGATCGAACTCCGGACCATGTGCATGGTCGGCGAGCGTCCTAACCGCTATACCACCGACGCACAAAAAGCGTTATCCACTAGATTACTTGGGCCGGTTAGTAGACTCAAGCTTTAAGTCTGAAGCGCAATTTCTCATTCGGAACGCAAAGGAATGAGAGAATAGAATTTGTGGTGGTAGTTGGTAATCGTTGTCATTTAGACAACATCAAGAGCGGGAAGAAAAAAGGGTTGCAATAAAAAATTGTGGTCTAATAAACATTTAACAGAATAAACCACAACATCTTTACGTTGCTGTTAGTTAGATGACTTAAAACGATTTCAAACTTATTATTTGAATATTCCAGTGACGATGTAACAGTATGGTCGGCTGGTGAGATAACCTAAAATAAAACGGACCGATGATGGTGCTATCAATAATCTGACATAAGTTGTGAAGGGACATTTGGTTATTGTTCGTGTAATTCTACATTTATATTGAACACTCTTAACCGTACAAATTTCATAGACAGTAAAAGTGAAAATCATTTTTTTCAGATATTTTGTTTTTCGAGTTATACCAGGCAAAGTCTCAAGGGATGCGAACGCACGGGTGACCTTGAGCCGACCAATCATGAAAATGAGGAAATTTTGTACAAAAAATGACGTATATTTACAAGAAAACACATTAAACAGGGTATCTTCCTATGACATGACTTAAAAAATGCGTCCCAGTTATAATGAGGAGTATCAGTTACTAAGTAAGACCAGCTTTTGTACGTGTATTCGCCTAGGTGACTGAAGATAACCACGGATTGGTATTAGTTAGAGAACCATTGGAAACCAGGAAGTACTGGACATCTATTTCATCCTAGTCTGGGGCTCGTCGGCAGTACGCACCCGCCACAGGGGGTTCAAACCCAAGACCTCCTGGCTACAAGGCGAGCTCGTAGATCGTTAAGCCACTGGGACCCGATCCAATAGCCAGTCCATGAATTCTAACTTCTACGAATTCGTGATTTTAGTGCGACCACCAACCAATGTCATCGGCGAGAACTCCATACTCACTCCCGACTAGATGAACCTCACACTGGTCATGAATTCTCACTAGAACTCCAGGAAACTCCATTCTTTAGAAAGTTACTGGCAGGCATCAGATTAATTTTCAAGAGTTGATTCGTAAGGATTCGATTAATCTCTCGAGTTAGACCACGGATTGATATCAGTCAAAGAACCATTGAACACCAGCGGAGTACTGGACAGCTGTTTCATCCTAGTTCCCTAACCGATGTCAATTCGTGGTCTGACTCGAAAAAAAAAATCAAATTCTTACAAATTAACTCTTGGAAAATATTTAATTATCTATTCCATGTGTTCCAAATAGAAGATAGGGCTTCAGTAACGATTCTCCACTATAGTCGATTGTCTGCTATTCATTTTAATAACTGGTCCCACGACTGTCCACAATCGCCAATTTCTTCTTCACATGGCCTTATCTTCCTGAGACATTTAACTAGTTGTTTGCCATCTGTTCTCCTCAGCGTGTATCCGACCCATCTCAATTTTCTTCGCAATATTTGTTGGAAAAAAGATTGTTGATTGGTCCGCGGTCTTCCAGAGTTCCTTGTTACTTATCCTTTCTGGCCCACAGACTGTCTGATCTTCAGTATCCAGTCAGCGAACACATCTGTTAACAAAAATCTGCAGTAGCCTGTTGAAAATCCTTTTGGTGACAAGTCAAGCTTCTGAACCAAATAAGAGAAATGACTAGGCATTAGTGCTGGAATTTCCTTATGCTGAGTGCGGCAGATTTCCACACTGATTCCCCAGGTTAACGAAGGTCTATCTGGCCTTTCCACTCCTGGTTGGCTTTGACATCCTCATCCGTTCCGCCTGTCACTGAAATGATGGCTGCCTGAATAACTGAAAGAGGCGACTTCCTTCACTTTCCTGATGTTGATGATGATTGCACACCCATTTTTTCTCTATATACACTTGAATTCCTATCTTCGCTGCCTACCTCTTCCGCCAACTTATTGATTTTTACCTGTAGATCTCCAGATATTCTGTAGTTTGCTTGTTGGCCCAAAGTATTCCTGTCTTCTCGCTCCCCAAAAGAGTCCGTCATATTAACCAGTCCACCAAAATTAGGAATATTATCCGTGATACTGAACAATCTCGAGTTTATCCTGTCTTCACTTCAAAGACTTCGCTGAGTTTTCCATTATGAATCACTTGACATGCGGCATCGTCATATACCTGTTAAATTAGGTGGATAACAGTTTGCGCCACTGTACTCCGTGTAGTGTTCAAACAGTTTTCCAAATCACTTAACCATTAACGCTGACGAAGGCTTTTTCAAAGTCGATGTGTGGTGAGAGCTGGCTGCTAGCCAAAATTGGTAGATAGTTATTTACTTCAATTTGTACGTCCCCAATATTGGTCATGAGAAAAATAAGAATAAAGAGTGACTCAACAACCAATCACAGCAAACTTTGCGTAGGCGGATACGATTGGCAGACAGATAATCTGAACTTCAAGAAACGGCCACAAAGGGATGAAAGATTAACGTTCAGCGAGAAATCACCAATCAGAAGACTGTGTTTGTTTGCTCACAATAATCTATAATAATTTACATGAAAATCTATAAATATCTGTTGATTTCCTAAATAAACGATCTGTTGCCTGGCCCTTGTCTTCTGTTGTTACAGATGAAGTTAGAGGAGATGTTTCACTGATATATACACAGAATATAATATGACATGCAATCCATATAATTTAATCATCGCTAGCTTATAATTTCAATGATGCAATAACTTATCCCATAGAAGTATACAGAAAAAAAGGAAGCAACTCACTGCTACGTGATCCATAAATACGAAATGATCTATCATAATAACCACATTGTATAACAGCTCTACTATCAGCGGTTACAACAAATTGATTACTGGTGATTTGCATATTTTCGTCGAAATCATTTCCTAAACACCGACCAAGTGCTGTATAAAAGTGGGAAAAGAGGAAATTTAGACGAAATTAAAAAAAGGGAGAAGAAATTCCCATATAGAAGACAAAAAAGGTTGGAAAAAAAGCTTATTTATCATTTCCTACAGAAGTATTTGAGCTTTACCGAGCGCCCTGAGGCAATAGAAGAGTACACACTCAACCCTACCTCAAACATGCTTCAGAAGGGTCATAAAGAGATTACTTCGCATTGGAATGGTACGGAAACCAACATCATTACTTTGAAGATTTTATTGGTTGCTACATCGACCAAATGGTTTATGAGTTATTTCATCGTAAGATAAAATACTACGAACCCTCTTTGGTCTCTCTCGTTATATGTACACAACGAAGACAACCACAAAACTCCGATTGGAAGAATATAGTTACCTTAAGTGTTTTACGTCGTATTTTCAACAAGGCCTCCAGAGAGGGCGGTACTATAATTCCCACAAACCCATTTTCCCCAGAGTCAGTATCCCTGCTGAGTAGACAACACCTCAGCGACGTTGCAGCATGAAAATGAGCACCCTATGCCAGGCACCCCATTAACGCTCCCGTAGCGGTAGGTGTTTTCCCACCCGCCCACTGTCCGGTCTCAACCAAACCGTGGCTGCTTCTCAGATGGTAGATACTGGCCCACCTCAGCGGGTCATGACAACTCACACGGCCTGGTCACATGATTGCACTTCCACCTTCCAGGTAGCATACAACCACCGTCCTCGGATTAGGGACAATTCCTTAAATCGACATAGGGTCGGCGAGAGCATCTAAAGTGCCGACAATTCTCTCAGTTGTACAAAAATGTTCATTCTGGTCTGAGAGACTGGGTCCACGAACTGCGGACGGTTACTCCCACGGCTGCTCTGCTCCCACTAAATCATGGGCGGAACCCTGACGCTTGCAGGCCCAAACAGCTGGAGGTCGCGCCACCTACCTGCGCTGTATGATCTCACTGGACAGCTTTAAAGACCTACAACCAGCCGCGGAGACCCGTGACTGATCGCAGTCCAACGAAGCCTTAAAGGCCATCATCCACGAGCAAACTAGTCTCGGAAATGATTCCCTCGTAGGTCGTCCGAAGGTTCGAATCAAGCTGCCCCGTTGTTATAGGGATACGAGACTCTCCCCAACATCCTTACCGCTCGGTTTTCATAACCAGGCTACCGTTCGCAGTCAATGCCCCAGTGCCCCCTAAGACGCCTTAGCACCAAGGAGGATAACAACCAGAACAAGCCGCGTTCGGCATTCCAAAAGGCAAGAAATAGTTCGCTCTAAAACATTATCAGGGCGAGGCGCATGCATATAGTACACAGCCTTCTTCAAACCTTGCACACAACCATAAGGTCGCGTACTATCCCACTGCCCTTGGCAGTGTGCAAATTTAAAGGCAAGAAAACATCTTTCAGAAGCATGGCATTCTAACAATAACTGCAAACAACCAACATACAGTTTACTTAGAAAGAGAAACAGTCAACTGTAAACCAATCAGCAAAAATCAGCCAAAGTGGATCAACAGTTGGAAATGATAAAAAATCTTTGTCTCTTCTCGATTATAATTGAACAAGGTTAAAAAAGACGAAAGACGTGAATTTGCCTGAATATTTATGAAACTAGTAATTATTGACCCACTTCTTAGCGAGATTAATGCTGACCATGTTACCTAGCTTGTTGGTGAAGCGTACACTATCGAATACAAAGCTCTGAGTTGCCGTTAGATGGTTGAAGGCATTCGACAGGAAGTCTTGGACCCAGGTTTCATGCTTGTTTCCAGTCACCAGTCAGAAAGGAGCAACTAAAATCACCGAGAAACTCATGTTCCTCCTAAACTCTGAACTTGAGTCACCCAGTTCTGCAGTCAGAGATGTTACAATTGAGCTATTCTGGATCGCGGTCGACCTCCGGTAGGACTGTCTGTAATGGATACTTTGATTGAACACTAAATAGTAACTAATGTAGTGCGCCCAGTCATTCATTTGGTGCAGACTGAATTCAATCAATCAAATTTGCAATGTGACCACCATTCAGTCTGTACCGACACTAAGGATTAGACGCATGTCATTGGCTGCTAAGTAGTTTCTAGTCAAATTACCCAATACATTCCTTCAGGAGGTGCTTAGACTGTCAGGAGATTTAGTACTTGATAGTAATTCGACAATAACAGGTAGTCTTGCATCGGCAGACTGATGATTTGAGGGTGAAATAAAAATCCAGGTCACGGCAGGATTCAAACCAGCACGCTCCCCCCAACCCCCAACCGACTCACCGGCCCAACTCTCTACTACCAGTCGACGAATGAGACCCAACTGATGCGTCGTAATTTCATCACAGTTAATGCTCAGCAGCAACAACAGCAGACAACAATCAGCCAGCAAAAATGGGAGGAACCTGAAAGAAACAACCTCTTTTACCTACCTACCCAACTGGGAAGCATCGTTTCAACTACAGGCGAACGGAACTGACGAGGATATCAAAGCAGCGAGGTTCGGGAAAACAAGACAAGCTTTCACTTCTCTCAAATCTGTGTGGAGGTCAACAGCCCTATTCAGCATCAAAAATAAGATCCAGATTTTCAACTCCAATGTGAAGTCAGTTAGTGCTACTATACGGATCAGAGACTTGCACTGCGCGTCATAAAGAGCACCTCAAACAAACTACAGACCTTCATCAACAGCTAGTTGTCTTCGCTCAATACTCAAGATCAGATGGCCGGTCAGAAAAGATCAGCAACAGAGATCTCTGGCAATGAGCGAACCAACACAGCAGGAACTGATTGTGAAACAAATAGGCAGGAAGAAATGGAGATGGATTGGCTGGCCATACTCTGAGGAAACCATCAAGTGACATCACTAGACAAGCCATCGCTCGAGTGGAACCCGACAGAATGGGAAGCGGTGAGTTGGTCGTCAGTGCAAGGGTGACTTGGAGGAGGTCATGTGAAGAGGAGATGAAAGCGTGTGGGCAGAGTTGGAGCCAGGTGAAGACTCTAGCAGAAAACCGAACGCAATGGAGACGCACGGCTGAAGCCCTATGTTCCTCTAGGAATTACAGGAAACAATAATAATAATAATGCTCAGCTGTTATGTGGATGGTGGACACATTTCTGTCAGTTTATCACTACACTAACAGCATATCTAACTCTCCTTTTGTTTCATTCTTAATCATACTGAATTAGGAAAGGGTTCAATTGCAGACAGAGACTTTCGCAGATGATCCTTAGATTGTCTATCCTTAGAATACACAAAATCTCTTTCATCATACTTCAGATGGTGATAAAATAAAATAACCTTGGAAAATAGTAATCAAAAATGAAATACTAACGTGTTACAAATTCTGATTTTAAAGGTAAATTGACTATTTGCTCCGTTCCATGCTTAACACGTGAATTTTCTTTAGATGATGTCGGAAAATTTGTAACACTGGTGGTAACCAATGGTGACACAGTAGCATCGATTATAGGCTGTGACGATGGTGATGTTACTGATAAGTCGTTATTATTATTGTTTGAAGTCGCAGATGGAGTTTTAGTCTGTTGAAGTTTTGTATCATGATTGTTCGCAGTTGTATCAATTGATTCTGTATCATGATTTACACGAGCTGTTAGAGAAAGAGTTAAGGAAACAAAGGAATGAAAAAGAGGAATTTTAAGCATGTTACAAAGCATTATCATTTTATTACTCATTAAAGTGAGGTAATAACTATCCCTATTTTGGATTCAGTAGTTTAATTTGTAAAAATTATATTTGTAAAATCTCAGTGAGATTGAAATGAGTAATTCCAACGTTTCGTTCGGAAATCTGGTCAAAATTCTCGACTGTCCATATCTTCTTATGGAGACGTTAAGAAATGTTTTACAACTGTTTACCTACACACACATACACACTCTGTTTAAAGTGTTTAACAAAGGTAGACCAATATTTGTAAGTCCGAGGTCAAATTTTGATCACAGCTCATAAAATTTTGTTTGTTTATTATACTTGTTGAATGACTCATGATTGGACAAAGTTTTTGAAAACAAGTGATGTTTCTTTAAAATATAAACCTCTGCTATGTTAATTTCGATTAATTTCCCTGAAGAAGTTCGGACCAGATTTCCGAACGAAACGTTGGAATTACTCATTTCAATCACGCCCTCATAACCTCTGTCAGAGAAGTGCTATTCATTCACTGTCTTCACGCCACAGTACGGGTGTTCTTCCGAAAAGTCAAAGGGTGAATTCGAACGTCTGGTGTTCACAATCGAACTGATGGGTACTTTATTCTACCTAGGAGAGCTGGGAAACCCTCATTCAAAACCTACAATCTGTATAAATTGACTCTAAAATCCGGTAGATCGAGTGACATATGATCACTGGAAATCATGGATCAGACCTGAAGCCGAAGACTTGGTGGTTGGCCTATTAAAACAACCACCTGCGTCGATTTGAGCATCCGGAAAGTATCCCCGAGCTAACACAAAGTATGAAGTTTTGTGCAGCGCACCTCTTGGGGCTCATAATGCATCAAGTTTATCTTTTGTGTGTGTGTGTGTGAATGTGTCAAAGACAGGAAGAAAAAAACAACACCACCTCTTATACTGTGAACAGTACTCTTCAGTCACAAGAAAAATGATTGCTATTGAGTGAGAATAAAGGTAGTTGAGTGTCAATTTAACAAGTGTGAAGAGGGTGTGAAAATGTACAAAAGGAACGAACATGTTAGAGTGATAATAGTGAATTAATTATTAACGCGAAAGTAAAATTAAAAATAAAAAGGAAAAGAAAAAAATCAAAACTTTTTACAGGGAACGACTAGTGAAGAGGTCAAGACCAATGTAGAATAAGAGACTGGACAAACTTTTTCTGAATACAGAGTCGTCTTTCAAGATCATCTACAAGGTGAGGCCAAATGGTACAAAGGGCGTCAGGTTTCGGCTTTTGTGTATGGCGGAGGCGCTGGCAACCCTGAACTCTGTATACAGAAACGTTGTCAGTCTCTTATTCTACATGGTAACACTGATTAACTTTCCCTGTAATTTTTATTTTAGTGATTAGTTTGCTTTTGCTTTAATAATTAATTCACTATTATCACTCTAACATGTTCGTTCGTTTTGTACATTTTCACACCCTCTTCACACTTGTTAAATCGACACTCAACTACCTTTATTCTCACTCAATAGCAATTTTAACCTTATCAAATTTCTATCTTTGTGCCGTTGAGTACCACGTAATTTACAACTTTTAATTTTTTTACTTCTAAAGCCAATGCCGAGTAATTATATCAAAAATGATTGCATTGAGGGCGACAACAATAATAATAAGGCCTTTACTGAAATCTACCGAAATAAAGTTTCATTGTATTTTCAAGAAAACAAATAAACAAACAATCGTCGCTAGTATATTGTCTGCTTAAGCCTAAATATAAGCACATCACAGTCTTTGAAAAAAATGACTCTCTCTTATTATTTTTATTCAACACGATTATCTAAGCACTAATGCGAAACCGTTTATAACATGCCTACAACCAATCCACAAAATGAGCAGCAGCATTCTGACAAGAAATTACAGTAAAATTCATGAAAAACAAACAAACAAACAAAAGGAAGCATATCAACTCACCTTTTCGATAGACTGCATCTGTAACATGAAGGAAAGAAATAGAATGAATGTATTATATTGTTAATCATACCTTCTATGCAATAGCACTTAATGCTTACGTGTTTCAGGTTAGAACATGTATTGACATCAGTTAGAGAATCGTTGAAAACCAGCAGGGAGCACTGAAGGGCTGTTTCATCCTAGTTTGGGACTTATCGGGAGCACGCACCCATTGGTTTTCGAGCCCAAATGGAATCCCTACAAATTAATTCTTCAAAATTCGTCTGATCCTCTCTGGTGACTGGCTACGGCACGAAGTTGCCTAAAGTTCTAGTGAGAAGTCATGACCAACAAGGTCCATCCAGTCGGGAGTGAGGATGGAGTTCTTGCCGATGAATGGAAATTTGACTAAGGTCCAAGTGGTTGGATGGTATACAAGCTTGCCTTGTAACCGGAAGATCCTGAGTTCGAACCTTGGTGGTGAGTAGGTACTGATGATGAGTCCAAAACCTGGACGAAACAATTGTCCAGTACTCCCTTCTTTCAGAGGTTCTCTAACTGATATCAATCCATGGTGTAACTTGAAATAAATAGAATCTTTACAGACTAATTCTTCGAAACCTACTACTTAATTTATAGGTAATTTAGTCAAAACTTTACACAGCCATTGTAATGGACAAATTATTAGGAAAATCCCTCCTGGACGATATATTTATACTTATGTAGACATTTTAACTATGCTGGTAATTATTATACCTTTTCCCCTAGACTGTGTATCAATAATTTGACATGTGAAGATCAAATGTTGATTTTAGCCTTTATTATTGTTATTCGCCTTTGTCCTTGTGTTCATCTTCAATTGTTATACTCCTCTTTATGGTTGTGTCTACATTGACAATGTGAGTTTGTCTCAGTGAATACAGGTCATCCCAGCCCCGGGACTGTCTGCGGCGGGAAGCTTTGGTGTACGTGACTCAAGTGGACAGAGGTTTTGATCCCACCTCGTTGAGAATATTCTCCTCCTCGATTCTAAAGTACCGTTTGGTTAAGTTGAACTTTGGTTAACTAATTTTGTCCTACAGTACTTGTTTTGTGTTTCAAAACCTCCATTGCCTGTGTAGCTACCACCTCATGGCAGCACAGTTGAGGTAGATTTGAGTTTTGACGTTGCTATTGTTTAATAGAATCGCTAATATATTGAAGAATAATTGTATTTTCCCTGCTTTCGGAACGTCTTCTCATAGCGCGTGGTCTTAACGAAATTTTGTCAGCTATGTAGTAGAATGTATTATTATTATTGTTCCCTTGAATTCCTAGTGGAACATAGGGCTTCAACTGCACGCCTCCACTTGCTTCTGTCTTCTGCTGTACTTTTCACTTGCATCCATGTTAGTCCATACTGTTTCAACTCTTCTTCACACGATCTCCTCCATGTCACCCTTGCACCGACAAATCACTCGCCGCTTCCCTTTCGGGTTCCACTCGAGCACTGGCCTGACGCGCAATGTCACCCAGTGGTCTCATCAGCGATTGTCCAATCAATCTCCACTTTCTCCTGAATATTTGTTGGGCGATTGGTTTTTGTTTTGATTGTTCCCATAGTTTCTTGTTGGTTCTTGTTCTTTCCGACCATCTGATCTTCAGTATAGAGCGAAGACAGTTGTTGATAAAGGTCTGCAACAGGCTGTTGGAAATATTCTTTGTGACCCGCCAAGTTTCTGATCCGTATAGAACTGACTTGACGTTTGTATTGAAAATCCGAATTTTGTTGTTGATGGTGAGTGACGAAGATTTCCAGATTGGTTTCAGGTTGATGAATGTGTTTCTCGCCTTCCTGATTCTCGATTTGACATCCTCGTCCGTTCCTCCTGTAGTTGAGACAATGCTCCCTAGATAAGTGAAAGAAGTAACCTCTTTCAAATCCCTCCCGTTGCGTTCAAACCATCACCGAATACATTTGGTTGTTACAGACACAATATATTCATAAATAACTCGTAAAAAATACATTTGTATTACATTGTATAATAGATGAAATTGAATACAGTTGAATTAAATGATGAAACGGGAGTGTAGTTTGCCTTTGATTGGAATTAACATGTACGCAGAATAAAACAAGCCTCGAAGCAGTCATTTTATACAATGCCCGTTAGTTAATTTAATTACTGTATTATTATTATTTTAATGCCGCTCATCACTGATCACCTCTTAAACTCAGATTTCACATTTGATCACCAGTTCAGTTCAGTTAGAGGACCGCTGAAAATCAGGGGTTAATGGACAGCCTGTTTCGTCCTCCAAGTATAGGACTCTTCATCAGCATACACTCATGACCACCCACCAAGGATCGAACCCATCCGGAACCTTCAGGTTATAAGACAAAACTAGTGGGAAATTTAGCCATTTTAGCTGGAATTCAATAACTCGTGAATTTCAACTTTGTCATTTCGTGATACCGCCGTCAATCACCTCCGTCAACCAATGGCCTTCAATGAGCATTCCTTTCACTATAACATGGTAGACCCCTCAATTGGCGACGACTTCACAGTACAGCTTTAGGATATCCAATCAGTGATGAAAGAGTTAAAGTTCAATACTACTTAAATTGTGGGCATTTGTGTAGGGATTTAGATCAAGTTCAATGTGGATTTCGTCACACCCATATTGTGTACCAAGTTTGTTTTGTTTTTTTTTAATAAATAATAAATATGAAAAATGAGATAAAGTCAACTTTTACACGAAACATTCTGATATACATATATAGTCAAGTTAACGAATAAGGGGTCGCACTAAAATCACGAATTGGTAGAAGTTAGAATTCATGGGCTGGCCATTGAATCGGGTCCCAGTGGCTGAATGGTATACGAGCTTGCTTTGTAACCGGAAGGTCCTGGGTTCGAATCCCAGTGGGTGCGTACTGCCGATGATTCCCAAACTAGGATGAAACAGCAGCTGTCCAGTACTCCCTGGTTTTCAATGGTTCTCTAACTGATATCAGTCCGTGATCAACTCGTAAAACATAACTAATCCTTACAAACCAAACTAAAGAGAATAATAAATAAATAAACAAGCAAATAAGCATAAACACTAGGAATAAAAACTTACCAGCAGCTAAAGCATTCCATCTGCATACTACTATTGTTCTATTTTCACTTATAGCAATTATAGAAGGAAATGGAATTGCTTTCATTGATGTATTACTGAATAACTTTACAATTGGTGAATGAGAATGGAATTTTAAACTCATACAGAATTCTTCATTGAGAAGATTGAAAATCTCTGGATTATGATGAAGTGTTGAATTCCGTCGTGGATGTGGAGTAGTCAACAGTTGACCAGGTGTTTGACCGAAACTTTGAATTTGATCTTCAACAGCTTTAATGAGAAGTGGATCAGTAATCTGAAGAGAGGAGATTAAGGCGGGTGGGTGGGGGAGATTAGATAGGAATATAATAATGGTAATCACGAAAATTGTGACTTCAGCACTGAATGTTATAGATTCTCAAAGATATAGATAGGGTCACTCATAAGTGCACTTATGAGTGCTATCCAATGTTCGTACACTATACACTCATTTATATAATTATATTAGCCATCAATTTCAAACCAATTGCGAGCACTACCACTCTCAAGATGAATATACACTCAATTGACATGTCGATATAGATAGATAGAGACGCGCATTTTAAGGGTTCTACTTCTAACCAATGTTATTTTGATTGAACACTAGTAACTAGTGTGATGTGTCTTTCTTTGGCGGAGACTGAATTCTGTCAGTCAGGTTTGCAGTGTGGCCACCATTCTAGGTAGCTCGCCATCACGGTGCACATTGATTTGATGACATTAGATGGTTGGAGGCAATCGGTAGGAAGCCTTGGACCTAGGTTCCGTGCTAGTTGTGCACTCGTTAGCAAGGCGTATTTGCAACTTTGAAGGAACTCATGTCCCTTCTGAGATTCAAACCCGCATCACTCAGTGCTGCAGTTAGAGACGTTACTGTCAAATCAATGTACACCGTGATGGCGAGCTACTTAGAATGGTGGCCACATTGCAAACCTAACTGATAGAATTCAGTCTGCACCAAACAAAGGACTAGACACATTACACTAGTTACTAACTAGTGTCAAATCAAAGTATCCAATACAGTCCTACAGGAGGTCAATCGCAAGCCAGAATAGTTCAGTGGTAACGTCTCTGACTGCAGCACTGGGTGACGCGGGTTTGAATCTCACAAGGGACATGAGTTCCTTCAAGGTTGCAGATACGCCTTGCTAACTGGTGAGTGTCAACAAGCACGAAACCTAGGTCTAAAGCTTCCTGCCAATCGCCTCCAACTATCTAATATCATCAAACCAATGTTAGTGTAGAATTTGAGCACTGTGGTAGAATATAATTCCATATCAGATAAGTGTATTTTATATAACACACAGTAATGCAGTATGAATAACTGGATGATCTCTCCAGAACAATCAATTGTTCAAAATCATTTAGCTAAATTCTTATGTTTCGATAACCTAATTGTTTCCTCTCTACTGAACTGATCTATGTAGGTACCCTCACAGTCATTGAAGGGTACTTTATGAATTACTTTATTTTGTCTACTCGGGTCAATAAGCACCTTTAGCCTACAGACGATGTCTGTGAGTGAGTCTCCGGGTTCGAATGCCACCCTGATTCCTGTTTTCATAAGAACCCCCTATTTAGTGTTTCAGATGTCCGTTCCTTAAATCTCTTCTTATGTTATGATCAATTGTTTCATTACTACTTTGACTTTTCTTAAACTTCCTAATGATATTTATGTAATGGTTATTCGGCACTAATGTTGCTTCTATTTGTTTCATTTCATTGTTTAGGCTTTCTAATGCGCTACCTACATTTTTCGCTCAGTTGGTTAGGCACTTGACCAATTCTGCCTTCAGCTATAACAGATGTGATGACGTAAAATCCAAGTATTTACTAGAGTGCAATGACTTTTCTTAGTCTGGTATAGCTAATTCTCCATTTTCTAAGTTAAGTGTAAATTCTATCCCCACTAAAATCAAGTTTATGTAGGTTCGAAGAAATTAGAGAAATGTTCTGTTTTACCGCTGAAAATGCCTTTCACATATCTTTACCGTATATTTTAGGGATGGGATTAAATGTTTTAAAAGCCATATTTTCCGGACTAACCATAGATAGATCTACTAAGACTAGGGAGATTGGTGATTTCATTGCTGCCTTCTGTTTGTCTATGTATTTTTCTCTGCAATTCTAAGACAGTGAATATGAAGCACTCTTGAATCCATAGAATAATTTCCTTAATGGATAGTTTTGTCGAGTGAGTGAGTTTGAGATAAGTAGTCTATTTTCCGCTAACTGCCTCTACAGCTATATTGATTGGCATATCAGTATAAAGACTAGTTAAATCAGAAGCAATCACATTTTTTTCACTATTCCCTATTTTGAATGTCATTTAGTTTCTTTTTTATTTCACATAAATCGATTAGTTCAGAGTTTGAACGAGTTTTGAAGCTAAATGTTTGGATAACTCCCAAATAGGTGTATTTAAACACGTGCTGCGATAGGAATGATGCATCACCAAGTACCAAAGATATGGAGAATATTATTACCAATAAAATCAAAGAATAAGAAACCATGAAACTATATAAATGAATCCTGAAAGTTATCTGAACACCTTGATAATGATTATGAGTGATAAAGTGTAACCAAAACGTCGCTTTCAGTACATGGTACTGTATCACTACATCCTTCTTTTTTTATTCCTTTACGTTCCCAATGGAACATAGGTCTTCAAGCTAGAGGCTTGAAGTTTCGGTAGCAGTGGTGTTTATTTTCACGGGATGGGATTTCTAGCCTCATGCCCAACCTCCCTCCTTTACCAGTCTTATAACTGGCTTAGCGAGCGAGGTAAAGGAGTGCGTTGGCCGGGGCTCGAACCCTGGACCACATGCTTTTATCATATACAATTATTCTATCATGGAATTATGCAGCATTCAACCATAATGCTCAAATTCTATTCTTATACCAATAATTAAACGATATTTTGAATATTCTAATACTTTGTAACTTTCCTAAGATTATTATTTTAATGCCAGTCAGTGAACTTTACTTTCCTGATAAAAATCCAACTGAATACAACACACTAGCCTATTTATTACAATAAAACAAATTGCAATTTCACTACTCTTCGACTACTCTTAAGGGATTTCTCGTCAAAATTGTTGATATCAGTCTACAATTTGAGGTTTGCTGATCGGACTTAATATACATATCCTTCTGATTACCTAGAATGATAGTTTGTTTGGATCTACCGGGGTCGCTAGTTGAACGTATCCAATTTTTGATAATTCCATTGAGTGTTTTTCGCTGTACTGATGAAGTATCAATGATTAAGTTGAGGAAATCTCGTGTAAAAATACTGATCAAGTTGTCACAAAATTCATTTTTCAAATTATGGGAAACACCAATCAAAACTTTAGAGAGAGAGAGAGAAGAATAAGAAGCTTGACGAAGACATCTTTTCGTTGATTTCATTCTTAAAAACTGTCTAATAGCATTTTATACGTGATTTAATAATTGTCATCGTTCAATTACATTCACAATGGAGTGAGAAAACCAATCAGAGATTGCATTCCTAGATGTAGAATGGGCAAGAAGAGATGATAGGACTCTGGAGAGATCTATCTTGAAGGTGACCATTTTGGAATAGCCAAGTAACAAACTTTTATAGAGGGATACTTATAAATTAAAAAAGAGATCTCATTATACCACTTGCTTGCTGTCGCAGAAGAATCTGTAACACTGACTGATTAGAGCTCTTACTTCTCAAAAGTATTTTGGCTGAAAGTGAATACTCGGCACGGCTTTTGGAAAGGAAAATGAAACCGAAACCATAAAGAGAAGAATGCAGCGCAGTGCCAAAAGAAATACTGTATATGGACCTTGACTTCAGGAGAAATTTAGTGGCAGATATTTTAAAGAGGAGAATCTCTAGTCCCCTAAAGAAGATCCCTCCTACAACAAGGCTGAAAGTGATATTCTCTAACCGCTTAGTGCTTTTAAGCAATAGGAAGGGCAAACTCCTGCATATGACCACTCTAATATGCATAAATCAATTCACCTGTTCCAGTTAAGCTGGGAACATAGGTTGTCTTGCGAAATGTGTTAGAGAACACTACGCAGCATAACTGCAAAGAGGCGATACTGGTTCAATCAGAAGCGTTGTAATTTGGACACCACGCCAGCATCTGCCACAGCATCACAACTGACGCAACGTTCAGAGTCACTTATAAAGTGAAAAAAATCTACCAAAAGTGATGTGTTTCCAACTTCTCTGTACTGAAGAAGCCCTAGTGATATGCATCGAAAAGCCGGAGCTATATGTGCAAATGAGAAGACGCCCCACGTCTACACTTAATATGTACCTAAATCTTTTTAGCTCCCTAGTTTATGTTTTTTTTTGTTTTTTCATTCCCTTTATTTTTTTTTATTTTCAGTTATATAAAAAAAATTTCAATCTGTGTCTATGTGCGTCTAATTCACATTTGTCTTCGTTGGAAAAAGCTATTTTACAAATTATGCAACTGAATTCTGATCTTGTGTAATTGTGTTTCTCTGCCCCCTGTGTTCTTATATTCGCACCTTAAAACTTTCCATATCCAAGTGCTTGTTTGTAGATATTTGACCGGTTGTAGGGGAATCATTGGGAAACCAATAAGGAGTACCGGATAGATGTTTCGTCGCAGTTTGAAGCTCTTCATCAGCACATCGAGTTGAAAATTGATATCACCTTCAATGTCCCTTCATTACTATGTTGAATTAAATAGTAATAACTGTAACTATGCAAGCTTATGTATAAAAATGCGATTGTACAGAGATTTTCAGAAAGAAATCACCGAAAAGATATCTTTTCTGAGCATCTTGTTCTTTTCTTGAAAAATTCATTCCTGAATTGTAAAAAATACTTAAACAAGGTTGTTAAAACATTCACAATACTACCAGAGTAATAATCCTAGAGGCTAAACTAGCTAGTAAAAGAAGACAAATATTACACAGCGCGAATAACAAGATATGAGCATTTCTATGCCATGCTATCGATATCACCAGAGAATCTCTTTTCAATCTGAAGTTATTATGGTTAGTGGTGACTAGCAGTGGGATGCAGAATGCGCATTTCGTCCTAGTTTGGGACTCATCAAACGGATGTACCTACCATCCATAGTGAGTGATGCCGAGTTCTCACTGAGGCTCAAACCCAGTACCCATAGTTTCAAACGCCAAAGCTTCAGTGGGAACTCACCATCATTCACTGGGGATGGAAGGTACATCCAGATGACGAGTCCCAGCTAGGACGAAATGCGCATCCTGGATTCCAATGCTAGTCGCCATCTACCAAATTATTTCAAGTTAATCCCTCAGACATCAT